>JBBPBO010000001.1:75105718-75173929 GCA_037974295.1 Cicer cuneatum | reverse complement strand
AAAAAAAAAAGAAGAGAAAGAAATATTATATTAAACATTATTAATGAGAAAAATAAGAAACATACAAATAATATTAATATAAACGAAGAAGAAACAATAAAAATTTGGTAATAAAAATAATTTAGAGAAATATTATAACAGACTACACGGGAAAATAGTTTGTAAAAAACCAATTTGTATGTATTCGAAGAACACCTAAGATGATCGAGACAAATAAATAAATAGGTTGGAATATTTGTTCTAAAAAATAGAAACAAAAGAAAATTAACGTTTTGATATTGTATGAAATAAATAAAAGCAAAAATTAACTCAAATCCTTAGAACGATGGAGTATAAAAAAAATTGTGAAAAAAGATAGAAACCAAAAGGAATATAACTATTTTAGAATTGTGAAAAGTAATAAAAGCATAAATTAATAAATAGTTAAAATAATAAATTATACAAATTTACAAAATTGTCATCAATTTTGGAGAAAAGTTTTTTATGTATAGACTTAACAATTTTTATATATAAAGATGATCTATTCTACTATGGACAAGTTTTATGAGTGATATATCATGTATAAATATCTTAAAAATATGACTTAAATGCACTTTGTGTTTTTCTATTTTGTTCAAAAGTAACTTTTGGTCTTGTATTTTAAAATTGGATTTTTGGTCTACATATTTTAAAATTTGTGGAGTTTTTGGATCCTCCCTCATTTTTTATGCCATTGCATACTCAATTATGACACGTCAGAGATGTTATACAAACGGATTGAATAAAATTGAATCTATGTATGTTGAAACATAGAGAGTATGTTAGTGTGTGAATTTAAATTTTTTTGAAGTCTCCTCTCATATATTAAGTAAAATTTCAACTCTATAAATGTTAAATTCCACATTGAATAGTTAACATATGTGAGTTTGTTTTCATCACTATATAAAGAGTGTCAAACTCTTGTGAAAAATATGTTAAAAGTTAGATGTAATTTTCAATTTTTTCTTTTCTCCCTCTTGTTCTCGATGCACTTCAGAGCCATTTCTCCTTTTTTTTTTTGTCCCTTCGATATATTTTGTTTAAAGTTTGTCTTGCACAATTTGACCAATGCCACGAAACATCTTAAAGAGAACAATCTAGTATGAGACTTAACCCATTAATATCTTCGGTGGCTAAATTTTATTTTGAAATAGTTTTTTCGAAACTCAAAAACTATTTATTTTTTTCGACAAAATTTAATGAATGTTATTGTTAGTAACAAAGTAAGCAAATATTTATAAATAAAAAAAAAAAGAAATATTGAACACAATTCTATTTTATCAAATTTAATTATGTCAAATCATTATCATTATTAGTACTAAACATAAAAAATAAAAATAAAAAGAGACCCACCAAATTCCAAAAATTATAAAATAAACTGACCCAAAATTTTATTTTAAAAATAACAATACTAAAAATTAATATTTAAAGAAAATAAAGAGACTTAGAATGTATTTAAATTTTATATACAAAAAATTATTAGAGTAGACGGTGGTTTGAACTTTGAAGGTATAAGCTCAGCAGTGATTGTGATGGGTGCGATAACAGTCTCCTTGGCTGACCACCGCCAAATATCTGCAACCAATGACTGCCATTCTCGGTCATTTTGAACAACCGTCAGCTATGTGAATGTGATAACACAACTTTAATATTAATTGTAACTTCTGTGGATGTAACACATAACGATAGAGAGTACACATGATAGGAAGGAAAAGAAACACATAATAACTATAGTAATTGTCAAAAAAATAAAGCTTCGGTGATCATGATTAACTAGGTAGAATATATTGGATCCTCCGGTATTGATGTATAAAGCCAATCCGACCGTTGATATTTGATAGACGTAAAATTTGATCCATTTTAATATTTATTTGTAGGCAAATTTTAAAGCGGAACACTTCATAAATTATAAACTAGTTTTTAAAATGATAAATATTATTTTATCAAACTAGAAGTCTATGATTATTATTGTTTTGAGAGTAAAAAAGTGATTTGATTTATATTTGTTCTATAAAAATAAAAGAAAATAAATATTAATTTTTTAAAATTAAATTATTTAAATTGATATCAATTAGATCATCGTTTCAAATATAATAATAATGATTTACTTTAAAATATACGTTTCTAATCATCGTTTCAAATATAATGATAATGGTCTATTTTAAGATATACGTCTCTAATCATCTTTAATTTTTTTAATGATTTTTAAACATTGATCATTATAAACTATTAAAGAATTGTTTCATAGAAAAAAATGAATTTATAATTAATTTGAATTATTCAATCTGAAATCAACAGTTAAAATTGATTATAACGTAAAACTAAATGAAAATTATAGGTTGGTGTATTCAGTTCCTTTACTTTGATTACAAAAATGTCATTTAAATAATAAATCCACGTTAAAAAATTTCGTTATCTTTTCTTATAAAAATGAAAAAGTCCAAGATTGCTATTATGCCCTGACATCTACTAGAGCTCTTCTTCCGCACCGCAAGGCCTATATAGATCGTGTCGTGCTATTATTATTTCCTTATGACACATGCTTTCATTCTTCAACGCTTTCTAGCCGCTTTTGCTACAGCATTATCCCCGTTTTAACATTCCATATCTTTGTCAACACTAAATTCGTTTCAAAGTATGAATTAATTTTGGTTTTTTTTTTAAATAATGTTTTAAAAATATTTGTTAAAAAATTAAAAATACAAATTTTATCTTAAAAGAAATAAATTTAAACTTTTAAAAATTAAATAAATAAATTTCAATATATTTTTGATATTTTATTTTTAAATTTAGATTACTAATAAATATTTTAAAACACTTGTTAACTTTCATTTTAATATATATATATATATATATATATATATATATATATATATATATATATATATATATATATATATATATGACATTGACAAAATATTACTATAGTGTTTTATATATATGGACGGAGGATGAAAGTACTGCAGTCCCCCACTGCGGATTTTGTGGAAAGTTTAGTACTTTACTCTTTTCTATAACTAACAAAAAGTTGGTTCTTTGTTTAGTTAAATGTATCTTATGGTGGATACTAATGAGACCTACATTTCACTTGTAAAAAAATGAAGAAAAAAATCATTAAATTATACTTTTATGAGATCGTCGTCAATCTACATTATTGTTTCAATTCTTATCAGATATGATTTCTTTTAATTTACTGTGATTTCAAGACAAACATGTAATCCCTTCAGTTCTAATTATAAGAAGAAAAATAATAAAATTAATACTATTCTTTGAATATTGTTACAAATATATCTCTTATAGAAAAGTGTGAAACATTAAATACATCACTAATATTTGAAAGATAAATATTAAATGAGAATAAAAAAGTCATTTAAACAATAAATACATCTTAAAAATTATATATATATATATATATATATATATATATATATATATATATTAGCGAAATGTTAATAGGATTATCCTACAAAGTGATTAATGGAAGACACATTTAAGGATGAAAATAACTAATTACAATAAACATATTTAATATCAATGAAATTGATTAATATATGAAACATGCAAAGATATTTTATAGGTAAATTTTAGCTTGTCTTTAGAAAACTGTGAGTAAGTTATCCACAACCAATTAAAATCAACCACATATACTCCTTTAACTTTTATTTATTTATTTATAGAATTTTAAGTTTGACATAACTAGTGGAGTACACGTTGAAGTACTAATATCAATCACAAGGAATGGAGGTTTGAATTGTAATTCCTTTTTAATAATATTAATTCATGTTTTTCAATTTAAATTAACTCAAGATCAATCTTATTTACTCATAAAAATCCAAAACGTTCTTGGTTATTTAAAAATAAATAAAACAGATTATTTCTACGTGATTAGTAATAGTGAGTGAGAAATAATAAAGGATAGGGATAAAGAGAATCACACAATAATGTATCTTGGTTCACCCAAGATAGGCTACGTCTAGTTCTCACAATTTGTTAATTTTTCCATTAATGTGCTTCACACAAGAACGTTCTTACTTTCACACGATCTTTCTTGATCAGTTACAACATTCACTTTTCAACATTGAAAGAATTTTTACAGTTATCTTTCAGTCTTGAAAAGATTTTTACAAGTTACCTTTTAATCAGAAAAATGATTTTTACAATACACTCAAACTGTCTTAAGAAATAGAATTGAGTTTGAAATGAAATTATGATAGAAGGTTGTAGGATCAAAATTTACTCAACACTTATTTGAGATTGATTATCAGCGATAACTCAATACAGAGATTCTTGAATATAGTATAAGAGAATTGGAGCTTTTGCTTGATTGAGGAGTTTTGTTTTCTCGAGTATGATTGTTTTAGTAATGAATTGATTGCACTGAAAACTCTTGTTGTTGTCTTCATCTTAATGTTCCTTTCATAGGCATGGAGAAGGTTCAAGAGGGCTCATTATAATCGTTACTAAGCCTGAAGATAGACATCTGATTAGAGTAATTTTAATCGTCATATGCGCTCCAGAATGTTCTCCTTTGTAACTAGAACGTTCTTGGTTGTGTTGGATGGAAAACGTGGTTGAAGGATTTAGCAGTTGTCTAGTGTCAGTTCTTTGCCTTACACGCATGATGGGCTTTCTAAAAAACATGCAATAGTAGTTTCATTTTCATCCTTGTTGTCCTAGCAGTACTTGTTCATAGTTCATCAATCTGGAGATTGATCTGGTTATTGATCTTGATATTGTTTTAATTATTTGGGCCTTTAGTTAGACTTTTGGACTTGGGTATTGTTCTGAGTAGTTTTGACATTTGTTTATCTTAAGGTCTGGATTGTAGGAAATAATTCATTTTACTCATGTCCTTAAAATGAACTAACCAGAATGATCTTGATAAAACATAATGATCTTGTTATAAACCAGAATAATCTTGTTATAAATCAGAATATTCTTGTTATAAACCAGAATATTCTTGATTACCTATTTTTGAATAATTCACTCACAAACAGAAGGTAAATAGCAATACAATTAGAATCATGATTAGAGATTAATTAACTTGTTTGTTTATCTTCAAAACACTTGATTTGAGATTTTGTCTCAACAATACACATAACTCATTTTAATTGATTATGAATATCTTACCCACAATTTTCTAGGAGAGAGACATTGACAGTGTTAAGCATGGGCACTTGCCCCTCCGTCCCATTACAATCCATTATGTATCGTTTTCATAGGCTAAATTATATATATATATATATATCAAGTGAGATAAGTTTTAAAATGATATGGTGAGAGTACTAAATCTTGATCATACAACTATAAATAGATGATTGTAATTAAAAGTTATTTAACTCACACATGATCTCTTAAAAAAGTCACAAATTTTTTTATTCTAAAATTAATTATTCATGATTTAATCAAGGAATAAGATTCATTCACGTCACTCTCTCATTATAAATGTCTCTCATTTGATTTGTTGCCTATATATATATATGGTTAATAATTTATACAAACCACACATAAATTATACGAATATATAATTTGGTCCTCTACAACTTTTCTATGAAAGTGGATATAGTTGGTTTCTTCTAAGATATTGAGTCTTGATTCTCTTATAATGTATATGGGTTGGAGTACCCCTTATCCTTCTATATATATATATATATATATATATATATATATATGAGAGTTTGTTAATTTACACTAACTTATTTTTAGTTGGTGTAAATTATCAAGTTATAACTATTAATTTAAGAAATACATCTTAAGGAGTAGCTATTTAATTTACACCAACTAAAAAAATCGTGATGTAAGTAAATCATATAGAGACTTGTTAGTCTACACCCACTCATTTTTTAGTAAGTGTAAATTAGCAAATTATAACTATAAATTTATTAAAAATAATTTAAGTTGTATCATGCTAATTTACACTGACTAAAAAATACGAGGATGTATGTTTTTTTTAATATATATATATATATATATATATATATATATATAATATTTATTATTATACTTTAACTTAGATATATTCTTTTATGAATGATTAAAAATATGAGGCCTCTCTAACGCAATTATGTATCCTTGTAAAAAAAATACAATTATGTATTTGTTCTTGTACATTTATATATTACAAGAATAATGTTACGTAACACGTGAGACTTGTATGATTATCCACTTTGACACAATATATCATCATTTCATTTAAAATATCACATTTCTTCATTTTGTCATTAACGTTCTCTTCGTAGTGTAAAAGATCATTTTCACGATTAACCATATTTGTAAAAGAAACACAGTTAAGCTTTTGTCTTCTCCCTTAGGCTTCACAAATCCACCATTAATTTTAGACTTTTGACTTGTATGTGACCGAACTCTTCACAAGAATGACACTTGACAATACTCGTAATTCTTATTTTGAATATTTTACCATGTTGATCACCATACTTCTTTTTATTTTTTTCCATCTTTTAAATTTTTATGCATTCATATGTCTCTAGATATTAGCTAATTGAACTTATTAATATGATCTAACACATTACCTTCATCTTCAAAAAGTACAAGATTATTTTTATCAATGGATTGGTTAATGTGTTTGACGCAAACTTGTATTCCAACAAATTCTATAATTTTCTTGGAGAAATTCCTTTTATCACAATCACTTTAATACGTGGAAAAAGTGCCAACCAAATTGTGTTCACTGTTTTTATTTGTATTGTACTCCATTATAAATCTTTCATATCACTTGGTTTTTCTTTTTTCAAAGCACAATCAAAATTCACTGGATAGAGTGTAACTTGTAAGAAGCAAGCATGCGTGGCTCTAAGTACTGCTGAGGCAGAATACATAGCAGCATGTAGTTGTTGTGCTCAGATCCTATGGCTCAAGCAACAACTATGTGATTATGGACTTGATCTCGGGTGCATCCCTCTGAAATGTGACAACACTAGTGCTATCAATATCACTAAGAATCCAGTCATACATTCACAAATCAAACATATCGACATACGTCATCATTTTTTGAGAGATCATGTGCTCAAAGGCAATGTTGAAGTTACTTTTGTCGATACTCATAATCAACTAGTTGATATTTTTACAAAGTCATTACCTAGAGAATCATTCTACAAAATCTGAAGAGAGCTCGGTATCTTAAATGAATGTGATCTCTAAAGGTTTGTATGCTTTGTAAGTCATGTCACTTATAATTTCATTATTTCGCATCTTCACTTACTAAATTGTTGATTTATGATTCTTTAGTGTCTATGTATTTTATTAATTATCAATACATGTTTTAAATTATTTCTTTAGTTGAAAATTTAATTTAAAAACAAAATTTTTACTGTTGTATTCGAATACACATTGTATGTATTCGAATACACATTGTCTGTATTCGAATACACGTTTCCAGAAAATTCTGTATTCGAATACATCAAGCCTGTAGTCGAATACAGATTCAAATTTTTCAGCTTTTAAAACGTTTTTTAACAGATTTTAGGTTTTCTCTCAAATACAAAAAATTCAGTAGCCGAATACACTCAAATCCTCTGTTTTCATTTCTTCAAAACTCTCATCCAATCTTACATGCAATAATCACCAAGCCTTTACCTCATCATCTATTACATCTAAAGTTGTTTCAAAATCAAACCCAAACCCCAAATTTCCCCAAAACCGTGAAATTACATCTTTTACATTTATTCAAACATGGATGCACGAAAAAGAGGTCCAAGGATGAAGGTTGCTGTAGTGGGTCCTTCAAAAAGGAGAAGCAATGATAATATGGCAGACCTATCCCAGTTACTTCACTCACCGGAAGAAATCGACAGGTTCCGAACCTACTTCTCGGACAAAAAGTTGATTACTCCAAAAATTGGTACTCTTGATTCTTTCTCTGCTTTTAAATTTCCTGAGTACTTAAAGCCCAAAAATTAGAAGAGTTCATTGGTTATAATGGTCCTATCTATCCCGACTTAGTTAGGGTATTTTTCTGCAACCTTGAGAAAGATGGTTCCAAACTAGTGTCTAAGGTTAAGGGTAAACATATTGAACTAGACACTAAAACCATTGGCAAAATTCTACAAATACCATATGAGGGTCAAAAATGGTGTCCTGGAAATTTATGTGAATGGGTAAATACTACCAAGTATGATGCTTATATTTCACTATGTCGGTTTGGTAAAAATACTATGGAACGAAAAAGAGCATAAGTTGGTTCAGAGTTTGCTAGGCAGAGATATGGTGTTGGTAACCTAACCATTGACAACAGATTATTACATTATTTCCTAAGCTATATATTCTAGTACCAAAAGCAGACAATTAATCCCAAATATCTGAATTTGAACTTCAAATCATGGTTTTTATGATCGAATGGGCTGATCTCAACTGGGCTTACTTTGTTCGCTCTATTCTGTTTGCCTCCAAAAATGCTATAGGATTGCCTTATGCAAGGGAAGTTACTAGAATCTTGGATCATTTTAAAGTAGATTTTTCAGGGGAAATTCCGTATAAACCTACAAAGGCAATCTGTTAGATTTAAGTGTACTGCCAAGCATGAAAATAGTGTGGAGTGAACCACTTCAAACTTATGTCCACAAGGTTGATCTTGGACAAACTTCATCGTCAAGTGCTTAAGATGAAGCTGCAGCAGAATCAGAAGCAGAAGCAGAAGACATAGCGGTTGTTGAAGATACCATTTCAAATCGCATGGTTATGGATAAACTAAACTCCATTCAAACCTTCGTCACTGAACAATTTTAGAATATGAATACCTCCTTCAATAAACAATTTCAAACCTTAAACACATCTATCAACAACAGATTCCAAAACATTGAGACCACCATTGCTCAAAATCATGAATCTATGTTGAGTGAACTACGTCACTTGTCCATCAAGATTGACCACCTTCACCTTCCACCACATTTTGATGCGTAGATTGGCTATTGAAGTTTCTGTTTTTTTTTTTGTTTCAGCTTTGCTAGACATTTCTTTTATTTTTCGTGCTTTTTCTAAATGTATTCACTAGACATGGTTATTTTTATTAAAACTACTTTGTGTTGAATTCTGCCTTATATTATGAAATGCTTGCTTTTATTTTCTATATACTGTGAATGTTTGGAATGCTTTGTATGGTTTCCTCTTCCTTTTTTATCATGTCAAAAGGGGGAGAAAAGTATGTTGTTTGTGTTAAAATTTTTACAGATATCAAAATTTTCCAACACATCATTTCAAAAACAAAGGGGGAGTAAGCATATATCAAGGGGGAGAAAATCAAGTCTGAAATTTCAACAACAAGGCTTTGTCATCATCAAAAAGGGGGATAATGAAAATGTGTACGATTGATATTTTTGATGAAGACAAAAGACTATGTATAAAGATCAAGATGAAAACTCAAAGTACAATCAACATTCAAAGTCATCTATTAGGAAACTTAGACTTTAAGGTACTTGATAAAAATCTAATTAAATTTCAAATACAATTTTATGAGAACCTACTATATTTTAGCATATGCATCAAAAGTATTTTCAAAGTATCAAAATACTTAAACAAACTTTTAAAAATTAAGTTTTTGACAAAAATCAAAGTTGTATTTGACTACAGCACCTCGTAACCGAATACAAACTCTAAGTCAGTAGCAAAACCTTCAGTTCTGTATTCAAATACGACATGTTGTAGCCGAATACAAATATCAAATCAGTAGCTAAAACTGAAGATCTGTATTCAAATATGGAGTGTCGTAGCCGAATACAGATATCAAGTCAGTAGCTAAAACTAAAGATCTGTATTCGAATACGGAGTGTCGTAGTCGAATACAAATATCAAGTCAATAGCTAAAACTGAAGATCTATATTTGAACACAGAGAGTCGTAGCCGAATACAGATAACAAGTTAGTGGCTAAAACTGAATTTTTGTATTTGAATTCACTAAGGCTGTATTCGAATACAACTTCAAAACAATGCAATTTTTCAGTTTAGGTCCCATCTGGATCATTGCATAAGTTCATCAAAACTTATGGGAACAATTGTCACTTATCTGAAGTGTTGTCTATGGAGTATAAATACCTCATAGCTTCAGTGCTAACCTGAAGAATCGTACTACCAATCTTAGAACAATTTTTTGAAATATCTTGAACTTTCAAAGCTTCATTTTCATATTTTCAAGTACATGCTTTTTCATTTTCATATCATTAAGAAAGGTTCTCAGTTGTACTTGAAAGTGTGCTAAATTATTATCATTATACTTAGTGTTATACTCTTGTTCTTAGTTAAGAACATAGTCACAAAAATCATTTAATGTTATTGTATTATTTGAAGAAATTAGTGTAGTTTATTCAAGTGTTGTAAACTAAGATAGTGGTGTACTATCTTAGGTAAATTGTTAGGAATTTGTAACTGAAGTCTTAGTGTTAGACTTGTAACTTATTCTAACAAATAGTGGAAAATCTCGTGTGGTGTGCAAAAGGACTGGATGTACACTTGGTTGTAAGGGGAACCAGGATAAATTTCTGTGTGTTTTACTTTAAGTCATTTACAAAGCTTTCATACACTTAACACAACCAGTAAAATAATTCACAAAACTCTAAAAACCAGAAAAGTTTTTAAACACCTAATTCACCTCCTCTATTAGGTGCGCCTCTGTTCTTACAATTGGTATCAGAGCAGGTTCTGGAAATTTGCTCCTCGATTCATGGCTTCCGCACAACCTGTTTTTAGAGATGGTGGTAGTAGTAACAAACCACCTTGTTTTGTCGGTGAGCATTATGATTTTTGGAAAATACGCATGCATGCATATCTTGAGGCACAAGGAGATGACATATGGGAGGCTGTAGAAAATGGTCCATATATTCCAACAACGATCATCAACAACAAAGAAGAAATAAAGATAAAAGCCTCATGGACAGACGATGAAAAGAGAAAAGTACTATTTGACAAGAAAGCCAAAATATGTTACAATCGGCATTAGAAATGGACGAATTCTTTTGCATATCTCACTACAAAACAACAAAAGAAATATGGGATACTCTTGAAGTAACCCACGAAGGAACAATTGAGGTAAAACATTCAAAATTAAACACTTTGTCTCAAGAATATGAAATATTTCGAATGCAGCCAGGAGAACCAATTCTAGAGATGCAGAAAAGATTCTTTCACTTAACAAATCACTTGAAGGCACTTGGCAAAAGCTTCAATAATGATGAATTGAACCTAAAGGTTCTAAGATCATTAACTAGAGCATGGCAGCCTAAAGTGAGCGCAATCTATGAAAAGAAAAGCTTATCTAAGATGTCACTCTCTGCACTTTTGGGAAAACTACAAGAGCATGAAATAGAACTTGAAAGATTGGAAAAGAATGAGAGTTTAGAAAAGAAGACAGAGTATTGCCTTAAAAATAGAATCAAAAGAATTGATGAATGAAGAAAATGCAGATGAAGATGAAAACATCACCCTTCTGGTTAAAAAGTTCGGTAAATTTCTTCAAAACGATAAAACATTCAAGAAAAAGAACATCTTCAGGAAGAAAGATGTCTCCACTTCAAATCAAAATTTCACTTGCTTTGAATGTGGGAAACAAGGACGCATAAAAGCATAATGTCCTAACATTATCAAGAAGAATGCTACCAAAAGGAAAGATTTCAAAAAGGCGTACATAGCATGGGAAGATAATGAAGTTCATCTTCCAATTCAGAAAATGACGAATGCGCAAACGTTGCTTTGATCGCATCCCACCATTTCGATGATGAAGAAGGGGTTAGTAGTAAAAATACTTGTTATAATAATGATGATTCATGTGTTGAAAATAGTGATGCACAATAAGCTATAAAAGAACTACTTATGGAATGTAGAAATTTGTACAAAATAGTGTCGAATCAAAAGAAACAAATTTTATCTCTTAATGAAAAGATTAACACTTTGGAACAAGATTTTGAAAAACAAAAACAGAATTCTACATGCAATAAGTGTGATTCACTTTCCTTTACATGCAATAAGAGTTATTGAAATGTGCAAAAAAGGACAAATTGGATTGGAAAATATACTTAACATGCAAATATATTCAAACGATAAAAGTGGAGTTGGTTACTCAAAGTTTGATAAACCGAGTACTAGTAAAACTATCTTTGTCAAAGCAAGTAACCAATCCAAAAATGAGAAAGTAATAGCTGTTCAAAATAATCATCTTTGTTCTTAGAAAAGTATTATTCAAAAGAAGCCATGTTTTCCTAAAAAGAGTCCAACATGTTTCTATTGTGGTCGTAATGGTCACACACCTAATGCTTGTCACTTTAGGAACATTGGTGTTCCACATGGGCATTATGTGTGGGTCAAGAAAGATACTAATAGTCAAGGACCCAAAGCACTTTGGGTACCTAATAATCTATAAATCTTGTTTTGTAGGAATACACACAAAGTACCTCTAATATGTGGTACTTAGATAGCGGATGCTCAAATTACATGACCGGTGACAAAACTAAATTTTCAGCACTAACTCTTGAATCAAAATGTTATGTGATCTATGGAGATAACAACAAAGGAAAAATTTGGGCATTGGAAAGGTTGGTATTGCTCTGTCTCCTTCAATTGAAGATGTCCTCTATGTTGAAGGATTAAAGCATAATCTCATATGCATAAGCCAGCTTTGTGACAAGGGTTACAAAATCACTTTCAACAAAGATTAATGTATTATCCAAAATAAGGTAGCAACTGAAATTCAATTTATTGGTAAGCGTTCTAAAAATATTTTTATAATTAATCTTGATAATTTATCCTTAAGAATGAAATGTCTTATGGTAAGTGACAACAATTATGCATGACTATGGCATAAAAGATTTGCACATATCCATATGGATCATTTACTCAATTTAGTCAAGGATGAACTTGTTGTAGGCTTACCAAATATCAAATTCATTAAGGATAAATTATGTGACGCTTGTCAAAAGGATAAGCAAACTAAAGTTTCCTTCAAACCCAAGAATATTGTATCAACTTCAAGACCACTTCAATTAATACATATGGACTTGTTTGGTCCATCAAGAACTAAAAGTCTTGGTGGAAATTCATATGGACTAGTAATCGTTGATAATTTTTCAAGGTTCACATGGACCTTATATTTGGCAAACAAAAATGAAGCTTTTAAAGCATTTAAAAAATATGCCAAACTAGTCCAAAATGAACAAGCATCCAAAATTGTATCAATTAGAAGTGATCATGGAGGAGAATTTCAAAATGCTTCCTTTGTAGAATATTGTGAAGAAAATGGAATCTTCCATAATTTTTCTGCACCAAGAACACCTCAACAAAATGGAGTTGTTGAGAGAAAGAATAGATCATTGGTATAACTTGCAAGAACTATGCTAAACGATTCAAGTCTACCAAAATACTTTTGGGCAGATGCTGTAAGCACATCATGTTACGTATCCAACAGAGTGATAATCTGACCAATGCTAAAGAAGACTCCATACGAACTATATAAAGGAAAAAAGCCAAACATATCTCATTTTCACATATTTGGATGCAAATGTTTTGTGCTGAATAATGGTAAGGATAATCTCGGCTAATTCGATGAAAAGGCCGATGAAGATATTTTTATTGGTTATTCCTTTACTAGTAAAGCTTTTAGAATTTTTAATAAAAGAACATTGATAGTTGAAGAATCTATACATGTATCTTTTGATGAATCTAACCCCTTGAAAGAGGATAAAGTTATTTGTGATGATGATGACTTTATAAGTGATGAGATAAGCAAAGACAATCAAGTTGATCAATCAATTCAAAAGAATGAAATCAATATAGAACAACAAGATCAACACATTGATCTTCCTCGAGAATGGAGAATCCATCGTGATCACCCCATTGACAACATCATAGGTGATATCAACAAAGGAGTCACTACAAGACTAAATCTCAAAGATGCTTGTTTGAATATGGCATTTGTCTCTCAGATAAAACCTTCTAAAATAGGTGAAGCCCTTAAGGATGATCAATGGATACTTGCCATGCAAGAAGAACTAAACCAGTTTGAAAGAAACAAGGTTTGGGAACTTGTTCTAAATCCGGGAAATAAACACATCATTGGTACCAAATGGGTGTTTAAGAATAAACTAGATGAAAATGGTATAGTTGTTCGAAACAAGGCAAGGTTGGTCGCTCAAGGATACAACCAAGAAGAAGGGATCGATTTTGATGAAACATTTGCACCGGTAGCAAGGTTAGAAGTAATCTGATTATTACTTGCTTATTCTTGTTCTATGGACTTTGAACTGTTTCAGATGGATGTCAAGAGTCCTTTCCTAAATGGCTACATCAATGAGGAAGTCTATGTCAAACAGCCACCCGACTTTGAAAACTTCAAAAATCCTTCACATGTCTTCAAATTAAAGAAGGCTCTTTATGGTCTGAAACAAGCTCCAAGAGCTTGGTATGATAGGTTGAGTAAATTTTTATGTGAACATGGATTTGAAAAAGGTAAAGTTGATAAAAATTTATTCATTAAAAGGACAAATAATCATACTTTACTTGTTCAAATCTACATAGACGATATCATGTTTGGATCAACCAAGAGTGAAATATGTAAAGAATTCTCATTAATGATGCTAGGAGAATTTGAAATGTCCATGATGGGAAAATTAAATTATTTCCTAGGACTTCAAATCAAGCAACTTAAGAATGGTATTTTTATTCATCAAGCAAATTATTGTAAAGAATTGTTGAAAAGATTTGAGATGGACAGCAGCAAAGAAAGTACTACTCCTATGGGATCAGGAACGTATGTTGATAAAGATGAAAATGGTAAATCAATTGATCTATCAAGGTATTGAGGTATGATTAGGTCTCTTTTATATCTAACGGCCAGTCGGCCATATATTATGTTTAGTGTTTACTTATGTGCAAGGTTTCAAGCAGATCCTAAAGAATCACATCTTGTAGCAGTGAAGAGAATAATGAAATATCTAATGGGAACAACCAATGTTGGCCTATGGTATCCAAAAGGTAGCATGTGTAATCTTATTGGTTATTCTGACTCTAACTATGCAGGATGTAAAACAAATCGAAAAAGCACATGCGACACTTGTCACATCTTAGGAAATGCACTAGTATCATGGTCTAAGGAAAAGCTTCCATCTTGTATTCCAACAAATTCTATAATTTTCTTGGAGAAATTCCTTTTATCACAATAACTTTAATATGTGGAAAAAGTGCCAACCAAATTGTTTTCACTGTTTTTATTTGTATTGTACTCCATTATAAATCTTTCCTATCACTTGGTTTTTCTTTTTTCAAAGCACGATCAAAATTCACTGGATAGAGTGTAACTCTTTGTTAGTCGTTCAATATTTCAATAATTCAATTCTTGTGCCTTGAAAGTTGAAAACTAGATGGTTAAATTGCATACTTTGCAAGACAAATGTAGTTTCACATCTCTCATATTTTTAGGGAAGACAACATGTGTGCCGACAACCTTACTAACATTAGTTTTACACCTACTGTTTTACTTGGTGAGATTTGTTGTTGTAATGTATTTGGAATGACTTTTATCGTAATTGGTATACTCTTCGTTTCTTCCGTTTTAGTTAAGAATGGTGTTTGTTTTACTACGCTGCACTCTAGGTAAGATTTTTAATAAAGTAGTGTTGTTGATATTTGTTTCCTTGGATTTTGGTCTAGTTTCTGAAGTTTTTTATTTTTTATTTAATAATTTTTTTTAAGATGTTGCAAATGGTAGATGATATTTTTGAAGTGTCAACATAATTAAGATGTCAATTCTACTAATTAAGATGTCAATTCTACCATATGTTGTATTTGCACTCTAATTTTTTTCTTTTAAAAAAGATCCACTAGGAGCAAATAGTCTTCATTGTCATAAGGAGAAGCACATTCTTGTATCAAACAAAGGAACATCCTATCTAAAAAACAAAAATAAGATGATGATAGAACTCAGCTCTATTCAAATTAAACCCTCTTAAAAACACACAACTAGTCACACCTCCATTACACCAAAAGATTAAAATTGTTGCAGTGAAGAAAACTCAAACTATCTATTCATATCAATGGTAACTCTCTCCTCCTTTTTCTTTGCAATACTTTGATATAAGACTTGTATGAATAATCACTTTTGCACAATATTACCTTTTATTTACCTCCTTTGATTAATTAAATATTTTTTAGCATAAATATACACGGAAAGATATATTTTAGATTTCTATTAATATTTTTTTGTTTAGTTGTATTTTTTTTCCTTTTATTTTATTACAATCGTGAAAATAGTCCTCTTATTTTGAATTATTTAGTCCCTCAAGTTTACCATTGTTGCAGTTTTGGTCCCGGCCAAGATGTTTTGAACACATGTAGCATGATTTTAAATGGTATGTATTAAGCAAGTTGATATGATAAAATACAAATAGATTTATATTTTTATCTACTTCATCAAATATTAAAATAATACACTTAATAAAAATAACAAAAATAATTTTAAAAATTTAAAATAAATTTTTAAAAAATGTTTATTTCTTTTTGTAACTTCTTAACATCATCTTTTTGTAATTTATTTTTAATTCCAGAACATATTATGTTATTTTTTAAATATATTATTTTAATGTTTTATGAAATGGATAAATTTAAACTCACGTATATTTTGCCACACAAATATATTTAATATTATGTTATTTTAAAACATTTCACATCCACAAAGTATTTATGATCTAACCACCGTAAATAAATAAAAAATCTAACCACAATGAAATTTTGTAAATTATGTCTTTCTCTCTCTTTTTTTATCAACTTCTTTAGTTTACCTGCTTTGATAGAAATTGAGAAATGATATTCTTTTTAAAAGAATGGATAAAATTATCTTTTATTTCAAAAATGTTATTAAAAGAGAATTTTTTTTATATTTATTTAATTAATAAATTTAATTAAACCTATTGAATAATTTAATCTATTATCTTTTTCTGTCAAGTTTATTACTATCTATAATCTAATTAACTACTATCAATATATAAAAACCTTAATAATACAGAGGTTGAGAGTTCAATCACTGTCCCAACATTAGTGCCAACATTTGCTATGAAAAAATAAATAGTAAACCACGCAAATTAGATTTTTCTTTCGTGCTTTTATTTTCTCGTGATTTCGTCATCTCAAATCAACATTGTTTGATTTTTCATTTTGGTGGAGTGTTTGTTTGATTTTCCGTCTAGATGTGGTTTTCGTTTGATTTAGATTAACAAATCAAACTTCGATTAATTATTAATTTAACTAATGATTAGGTCGTTAAAGTTGCAGATTCAAATAAATAAATATTCTAGTCACTTTGATTTTTTCAAATTATTTTTAGACATTGTTTATACTATCAATGTAGTATGCTTTTTGTAAATGAAAAAAAATCAAAGGCTACCATCAACACCCACAACACAATAACACTATAATAATTTATATAAAATTAATTAAGTCCGCCTCAGAACATTTCACAAAAATATGTCAACTCTAGTTATATTTTATATTGAAATAATATACTTTTATTGCAAATAATATACACTCTATCTATATTTAAATAAACAAAAATTGTACTTCAAAAATCATTTTATCTAGTTTAAATACTTAACTTTTTAAATATTTTTTTATTTATACTTTATGTCACATAAATGAAATATAGTGAAGAAAATGGGACACGAAATATTTTCAATGATGACAAATACATTATGAAATTGGTAATGTGATATTCTTTGCATGTCTATGAAGCCTTCAGATTGTGTAAAGAAATTTTAAAATGGAGCCTAATTGCATATGTGTAAAAAAGGTGTGATTTTATTTGTAGTTTAAAGTGAATTTGTTACTATTATCTCATTATAGGTTTTATTTCATTTAACTTTTTCTTCCTCTTCTTCTTTTTGAAAGGAGCGAGTATATGCTTTAAAATTGGTGAGTATATCACTGTTTGTGTAGGTGGATGCATAAGCCAGAGAAGGAAAATTGGATTTATACTACTCTAAAATGTAAGAAACTCAACTTTGTTTCTTTCATTTACATTCAATCAATGTAAAAAAAAATTACTCCAAAATTTTATTCATCACCCAAATTTTCAAAATTTTCGGAATTGTTTATCTTAAAATTCGATACACAAATTAACACTATCAGAAATTTACAACAATAATTTCCGGTGGTATAATATGTGTACTGGAATTTGCAAGGTACAAAATTTCTTGTAGTATGAATTGTCTATCGAAAATTTTTCCAACAAAATTTCCCATACACTATTTATACTATCAGAAATTTTGTGCTTTAAAATTTTCAGTAGTTAATTTTATTGTATAGATGAAAAAAAACACCATTATGTATAGATTTGACTGAAATATTTACAATTAACAAAAAAAATTGAATGAAAAAGATGTAAAAAACAATTGTACCAAAACTTTCAGGAACAAAATTTCTAGTAGTTATTTTCAATACCGAAAATATCATTTTGAAATTTCTAGGAGTTTCAACCGAGAATTTGAAATTTTCGATAGTTATTTTTCAGTACCAGAAATTTCAAAAATGAAATTTTCGATTGAAAACAACTACCAGATTTTCAAATTTCTAAAGAAGACTAACTTTCGAAAATTTCAAAAATGAAATTTTCGTAATTGAAAAATAACTACCGGAAATTTCGTTCTTGAAATTTCTAGTTAGAGAAATTCAGAAAAAAAAATTACTTATTCTAGAAATTTTAGAATGAAGGTAAGATCAAGTATCTAAATTTGTTTTAATTTTTACCGTATATTTAAAGATATTTTAGTAAGTTAAGGGATAAATTTTTTAAATAAAGAAGTATAAGTTCAATTGTAGGAGTACAAAATACAATTTTTCAAAAAAAGAAATATACAAATTAAGCCCAACATAACTAACTAATGGGCCAATAATCCAATTATCTCATGACCATAGAGTGGATTAGTGGCCTCTAGAACTTGGAGTAGAAAGTTGGATTTTGTATCCCTTCAATTAGATTTATATTCCCTCAAAATGTTAAAAATTCAAATTTATCTTTTTAATTTTTATTCAATTGATGATAAAAAAAAACTCTAAAATTTTACTTCTCACCAAAATTTCTTGTAAGTATTTTTGTCTTTTAAAAATCCGGTATACAATTTATAACTATTGGAAATTTCATTTTTATAATTTCCGGTAGTATAATTTGTTTACCGAAAATTTGTTACCAGAAATTTCAAGGCATCAAATTTCCGGTAAACAAATTTTGCCTATTAAATGTCCGGTACGTTATTTATACTACCAAAAATTTGGTGTCTTGAAATTTCCTGTAGTTATTTATACTACCGGAAATTTGGTTCCTTTAAATTTCCGGTAGTTATTTTATTCTACCGAAAATTTGTGTTTCATGTAGTTATTTTATTCTATCGGAAATTTCTGCCATAAAATTTCCGATTGTTATTTATACTACCAAAATTTCATAAATTTTCAGTAGTTATTTTATTCTACCAGAAATTTGTGCAATAAAATTTCTGGTAGTTACTTTTACTTTAATAGAATTAATAAAAGCATTTTAATAAATTTGAGTATAAATTTTTTAAACGAGGAGATATAAGTTTGATTAGGTGGTACGAAATACAATTTTCCTCTGAATAAAGTCACGAGGTCTAAAGCCTCGGTTGAATGATCTCCTACTAAACTCTTAATATCAAGCCCCTAGTTGAAATCAATTTTTTAAAGTTCCAGCTCATTGTTTCATTATTTTTAGTGGATTCAAGTGAGGGAGTTCGTAGAGCCAATGTTTTTTTTATTTAATTGAATTTATTTTTTAAATTTATTTTTCTCAGAAAAATCTATAAAAAAATTTAAAATATTTTTTTCTCGATAAAAATTTTAAACCGTTTTTTTTCTCAAAAAATTTTGTGAAAAAAATAAAAAAAATTCTAAAAAGAAATCAATTTTTTTTCTCGAATCAAAAAAATTTTGAGAAAAAAATTATAAATTATTTTTTATGGGAAAAGCATCAAAACTTTTTTATGGAAAAATTGTGAAAAAATGGAAAACAAAATTATTTCTTGGGAAAAAGAATTGTTGAAATTTTTTTAAAAAAATAACGGAAACAAATTTGAAAAAGTGGGTTCATAGACCTCACTAAGCCTACAAAATTTTAGCGCCATTTTAGTTTTGGAGACTTTCTTTTTTGGAGTCTTTTTAACTATGAAATTTTGTTGTCTCTCCAACATGTGTCGTTGTGAAATTGACGGCTGTAGTGGCTAGATACAGTAAATACTCAATTCTGAAAAGTTTACTTCACACTCTAATAATTATACCTCTACCCCACATTTTCAACAAACTATTTATTTTACCTTAATTAAAAATTTGATGATTCATGCAAACTTAAATATATGATTTGTAGAACATGAAATTATTTAAAAAAACTATCTAAAAATCCAAAGGAGTACATTTATGTAATGAAAAACTAAAAAATTTAGTGTTTCTATTTCGAAAAAGAATTACTTCTTTCTTAAAAGAAACTCATTTTTGAATTAAACAGAAAACTGTGTATATGTTTATTGGAACTTTTAAAAAAAAATTCAACAATTCCAACAAACTTTGTATATGTTTTAAGAAACGTCTAAAAAAATTATAAACAACCGGTAATTTCAAAACATAAATGTGTTATAAAAAATTAGAAATTTAAATTTTCTGAAACACTTTCATGTTTTAAAAAACTAAAACTTTAAGTTTATCAAAACAGATTTGTGTTTTAAAAAACTGAATTATTTTTAAATGCAGTGTATTTTAAAAAATTTAAGTTTGAAGTTTTCAAAACACATTTAGAATCAGTTGAAGTGGAAGAGTTTTCTAATAAAAATACTGGCGTGACTTGCCACCTAAATATTTTTTAATATTTTTAAAAAATATTAATAATTTGTACAAAATTTAAAAGATAAGTGATTTATATAAAAAAAAATAAGAATCTTACAGTGTCATAACCAAATAACCAAATAAGATAAACTACAAAAAGTGTGATTTTCTTAAAAAAATGTATATTTGTACATAAAAAAAATGATACCCACAAAAGTCCATATGCTGAAAATAAAAAATATACAATATTATAAAAGTAATTTATAATTTTAATTTAAGAAAAATAACCATTCTTGTTCTATCCACTCCTCATTCCTTCAACGTCTCTGATTAATATGCATAATGTATATAGTGGCTAATAAATTTCAATTAAGAACGTTTGAGATAAATCAAAATTAAAATTAAATTCTGACTAAAATAATTGTTGGTCAAATTTTATTTACCTTCCAAACAAACTCTAATTACTATGACCTTTATTTCTCACATAAAAATATCTACAAGTAGTGGCGACGCCGAGTTCACTTTTTGTTCGATCACTATGCCAATTATAAAGTCGATGGCCATGCTAAATCTTCATTTAATTTAATCATTGCAACATTTTCAAATACAAAAAAATAAACTCAAACATATTAATAATTATTGCGTCAAATCCTCTTCTGGCTCGATTGTTATGCTTTTGTAAAAAAATAAAATATAGTAATTCAATATTTTAAAAATTACAAATCATCAACAAACATTTTCTACCTATAAGATACTTAGGTGCAGGAAATCACTCCTGTCAAAATGCAATACAAAATAATTTTTTTTAAGTCTTTCATACCATCAATTTTTATCCTTCTTAATAAAAGGGGAAATAAATAAATTTTATAAATTAATACAGTTTTGCACACTTAACTACAAGTAACCTTTATTCAAAAGAAAGTTGTGGGGTGCTAATACCCACCCTAAACATAATCAACTCAAATCTAAATTTAGTTTGAAAGACTAATTTTTACAAAAAGAATTTTTCCAATATTTCCCTTATTAAATAAATTATTGGTAACAACTCTATTGATCATAAATAATTAGTTGAATTTTTCAATTGCATAAGAAGCATTATCCATTTTGAATCTTGTGTATAAATTCTCACAAATTTATTTTTAATAAAAGATGTTTAAATAAAAGATGACACAATTTTAATTCTCACAATTTTATTTTTAATCACAATTGCATAAGAAATACAAGTATTATTTATAAACTACCATGTGAGACTCTTTGTAAAATAAAAAGCAAGGAGACTCATTAAAAAAAGCAACGTGAGACTTAAAAAAAAGAAGTCAAAAACCAATAGTGCATGCAATAAATTTGAGATACCCTGCTGAAATTTACTTATTAATTTATTTAACAAAGACAATAATTTTTTATTTATTTACGTATTTAAAGTATATTTTGGGTATGTAAAAAAAAAAAGAGTATATTTTGGGTTAGTCAAATTATTTTAGCTTTTACAAGATTCACGATATCTTCACTTATGACATGCATCAAAATTCCACATGACAAGTTGGTACCATCTAATTCAAGCCTTTTATAGCAAAACAACTACTTAAGCCTAATATCATAGGGAAAAAAAAGTGTGCAATAAACTTCCATTGCATTTTGCATGACCAAAAACAAATACTGCATTTTGTGTGTCATATTTTCTTCACATAGGGCAGCATCGTACCCAATAACTTGGAAATAAGTTTTATCATTTGATTAACCATTTGTTAATTATAAAAAAAAATTCACATAGGCCTAGTAAGCAATTTGTTCAATTTACAGTTTATGTCATTCTCTAATTGAAAGACATACACATACTTAGACTCAAATATTTAATGGAAAGGTGAACAAAATAAAGAGTCTATACGTAGCACAGGCTTGAATTCAATACAGTTTTGTTTTGTCAGAATACTCATTTACATCAAATGACCCAAAAAGAAGGGGAAAAAATGCATATGGAATTGTTTATGTGACCTTGATTGTATGCAACATTTATTTCTTGGCCCCACTTCTCATCTAAATTCTTCTTTTTCTTTCCAACATTAGTAAATCTTCATTATATTTGGAACTTTCATGGTTGTTGTATTGTGTATTTGTGTTACATAAACTATTAAATTTAAAGAGAAAAAACCCAACAATTTATTTTTGTATCATACAACAATTTTAAAGGATTCAATTTGATTTTCTCTTAATTCTATATGTCTTCTCAGTTTTGTCTTTTTCTAATGTATAGACAGAAGCATAGGAGAGATTCCAAAATAAAATAGAAGTATTTTAGATGTAATAAAAAAATAAGATCTAGTTATAATTTTATTGACTTTGTTACAAGAAGATTTAAACAAAATTACACTAATAGTGTTTTGTAACTTTTTATTTGACAAATACAAAAGTACACACACAAAAAAAAAACACTTACAAAATTTCATTTTTAAAAGTCATGAAATTTATGTTGTGAACTTACCAAGGCAAATTAAGATCTAAGAAGTAATCTTCTGACCACTCTTCTAAACAGTTCTCTTGTACACCAAACAATTCATCAAAGACATGATGACATGCATCCTCTTCTTTCTTCACTTGTGGTGATAAATCATGTTCCATTTTCTTCAAGAAATTGAACCACAACGTTGATGTGACAAAATTCACTGTGTCATTCCATTCCATTTGATATTGTTCTCCTAATGATCTCATTTCTTCCATACCTTCATCATCCATGGTTGCATGGAAGCTCCCTTCATTTAATTGAGTTGTTGTAACACTTGTTTCAATAGTGTAAGAAAATCCTTCTCCTTGTGATATTCTATTTAAAGGAACTTCGCGATCATTTGCTAAAGAAAGTGGAGGAGATGATGATGTTTGAGATGAATAAGAGCATAATGAAGAGTTGTTATTGTTGTTGTTAAGTAAAAGGGTAGTTTCTAAATTGTTGAAATCGTCATCTAAACTAAGGTTTAATCCCAATGTGTGATTTGGGAGGGTAAAATTGGTATTTGCAACCACAAGGGGTGAAGAAAATGATGAAGAAGAAAGAGGCCATGGGTGAGAATTTGGAACTGAGAGTGAAGGATGAGATGAGAATGAAGAATATGAAAAATCATTTGAGAAATTGGTTGTGCATGATGGATAAATCCTAGGATATCTCTTAGACTTGAACATTAAATCTTGTTCAAAACTTGAAATATGGGAAGAGTGGTTAGAATGAGATAGTACTAGTGATTCTTGTTGTTGATGATGTTGTTTCTCATCAGCTTGTTTCATATTTGCTCTATGAAATTTCAAGGCAGTAACAATTTCTCTTCTAGCCTCAGCCATATTTAGAAGTTTCTCTTGATAAGGCCTAGTAGTATGAAGCCTTCTTCTTACTTGTTTTTTATTACGTTGTTTGACTTTGCCATAGTTTCTTAAATTTTGTCTTGTTGACATTGAAACAAAATCACCATCTTTTGTGTTCATAGTTTATTTTGTGGTTGTTAGTTGTTTTCAAGCACTAGAGAGAAGAGTCATGTTCTAATTTCATAACACTTCTTTATTTTGTTTTGTAACAACTTTGGTGTAAAAACAGTTGAGAAAAGAGAGACTAGGTTGTTGGAATGATGAGGGTATTTTTTTTCTTTCTTTATATACTATAATTTTGAGGCATGCATAGTATTGCAGAGGGAAGTGCTGGTCCTATTAGATGTTATAAATAGCTGGGGCCACAACATAAAGTCAGTGTTTTTATTTATTGTAAATTTTTTGTTTTTTTGGAGTTTTCTTTAGTTTGGTAAACTACTTTTGTTACCGTTTTATTTTTATTACCCGGTTTAAATGGATTCCTTTGATCAGTAGTCACTTTCTCTATCAGTCATGGAGCATGCTTTGTCATCAACACTTTCAACTATAAAAGTACAAATCTTGCCTCTCTTCATTTCAATACTCCACCAATTAGATATTTTTCTTTTCTTTTGATACAATATTGTAACTTATAAGTTAAATTTATAAATTGTTTAACTAATTAGTTACATTATTGTGTATTTAACAACAATTATCAATTATCAGTGTCTATCTTATTGGTTGGTAAGTGATCAAATGTAGACTCTTAAAACAAGATCACCTTTTTTTTAATATGAAACCATCACAATAGATAGAAATTATCACTTAGAACGTTCCAAGGAAAGAGAAAAAACAAAGCA
Source organism: Cicer cuneatum (assembly GCA_037974295.1). Lineage (NCBI taxonomy): Eukaryota > Viridiplantae > Streptophyta > Magnoliopsida > Fabales > Fabaceae > Cicer > Cicer cuneatum. Next base: position 75,148,916 of record JBBPBO010000001.1, on the reverse strand, counting down.
ACAAACTTAGATTGTAAATATTTAAAGGATATCAATATTTGTTTTATTACTATAACATTAAATGTTTGTGTGATACTTTTTATTTTTTATGTATATATGAAAAAAATGTAAAAGAGAAATGAGAAGAAAAAAAATTAATATTGCTCATAAAAAAATAATTGAATGTTATAAAATTTTATACGATTATTTATAAAAGTTCAATTATTTGATAAATAATAGATATATAACACATAATTTTATGTGAAATTACGGTCACTTTATATTTCTAACATATATAATATTAATATTAATTTTCACATGGCACGCATTATTCAAAGAGTCATGTATTATACATGAACAATAAAGGAAAATGAATTCTTATGATACATGTCAAATTAAAATCGTATTACAAATCAAACTTTATTATATGTAATTAGAATTAATTATATTATTTTTTAATTAAAATTCGTAACACTTCTAAATTATAGATTAATTTAAAAATTAAATTTAAATCATTCTCTAGTAATTATTTGAAATTAATTCCAAACATTTTGAAATATATGTATAACAAGATAGTTCTCACGGTCTCGATGATAAAATTTTATTTGAAAAATTAAAAATCATTAGAGATATTTTAATAATTGAATTAAAATTAAGATTTTTTATATTGAGTTATTTGATAATATTTATTTTTTTCATAATGTATGCATAATTTATAAAATAATAGTTTTTTTGATTGAAATTTATAAAATAATATTAACTATTGTTGTTATTGTTTGATATGTTGAGACACATTACTCTAAATTGAAAGTATTAAAATCTTAATTATTTGTAATCAACTATGTCACAAGATTGATTAAATAGTCTTACTTTGATTTATATTGCAAATAATTTTTCAAAAAATATTGATTATAATAAATAAATTATTAATATTTTTTCAACAAAAAATAATAATTTTAATGATCACGAGATTTAATTCTTTTACCTCGCACAAGACACCAAAAATCTTAAGATCAACTCTGAAACAATTAACATTAATAGAGTCTAAGTAGAAAAATGGCGAAAATTTATATGTAACAACTCACAAGTAAATTTGTCCTTCATTTATTTATTATTATTATTATTATTATTATTATTATTATTATTATTATTATTATTATTATTATTATTGTGTGATGAAAGAACATAAATTCAATTTTTTCTGTTTACCCAATTTGATCAATAACATCATTTTTGAGTGTGTTGAAAACAGATAACTTTTATCGTTGATGCAAATAGTTTTCCAACCCACACAAACGGGGTCCTCCTCTTTTGGGCTCTATTATTTTGCCTTTATAATAATTCAGAGAAATATTTTACATTTTTCATTAAATTAAAAAAAATATCGGAGAAGAAAAAATTATTAATAATAACAATTGTGTTAACAATATTTTATAATTATTTTATACGAGATTTAAATTTTATTATTATAATGTCAAACTCTTAACACTCATTCATCAGAAACATTTTTTTAATTGTCATTAAATTAATTCTCCAGTGAGTAAAATAAATAACTATATTTAATTAGTAGTACTGTTAAATGTGAATGAATCTAACAATGAAATTGGATTTGTCTTCCACTAAATAAAGGTTTTTTTTATAAGCATGTTACAAACCAACAAAGAGAAAATAAATTGAGAGGAAAAATTGATAGAGTGATCCAAAATAATTGCAATGAGTGTATAATACATTTTACAATGCGATATAACTAAACTAATAAATTTTAATTAATTTACAACTAATAATAGCTAACATGTAATTACCTTTAACAGAATCGGACTATATCTCATAAATTTCATCTGTCTCGCAGATTAGAAGTACATGTTAATATTTGACAATGTATATTTTTAATCTTTTAAGTTTAGCTCTAATTTTGCTTAAGTTTTTTAAGTTTATTTTTTTTTCTTCTGATTTTGTCTTTTAAATTATATTTGTTTGTATCATTAGCCTTTAAAATATATTAAATTACGCATGTAGTTCTTTAAGTTTGAATTTTTTCTTGAATTACTATTATAAAACGTTAAGATCTAAATGAAATATCGCAACAAATTGACTGTCCAAACTACTTTGCATGTGAAAGAAGTTAAAAACATTGATTATGTAGATAGACTTTTACTACCTTGTTTTTAAGGCTATACGTACGTTTCAATTGTTGCAGAGACAATAAAAAAATATAATCCATTTATAAGTTTTGATGAATATTTTCTGAAATATTAGTATGAGAAACATATTGTTATAGTATTTGATAAAGTTTCAAATGATCAGAAGTTTTCGATTGAACTAATTTTTGTCGAAATTGAAATAAAAAAACTATTGGTGCAAATATAATATAACTTAAATAACTAAATTGACATAAAATAATTTAAACGATCTAAGAAAAAATGAGTTAAATTACAAAATTATAGGATGAAATTTTACCTTAATATTTTCAAATTCAAATGAACAATGCAATCTTAGATAAATAAAATACAATGTAATTGAAAAATGATAAAAGACAAGAAAAAATGCAAATCACAATCAAATACTTGAACAAGATAAAATTAATAAAGAAAGAGGTAGTGATTAAAGTACATTTATTTATAAAAGTCTACGACCTATTTTTTGAGCCTCTTTAAAAACGGTGTAGTATCTTGAGAGTTTTAACTTCAATCAAATCAATAACTATATATTAAATAATAAGTAAAATAAAACAATGTCCTCCCCCTTCCTAAGTAAAATAAAAGTTAAATTAGTGTTTGTTTGTCGAATTTTTTATTCAGTCCTTATGGTTTAAAAAGTATTTATGATAATAAAAAGAGAGAGAAGTCAATTCTCTTTCTGAATTTTGTCTACCTATAGAAACATGTTAATTCAGGAAGGAACTAACTAGGAAGAAATGAGCTATGAGGGATATACTATGATTAATTATCCATAGGCTGATAAATTTTAAGATAAATTGAGAATATTAAATCTTCCCGACACAACTATTCAGCCTTTATATAAATGATATTCTTTCGTCACCATTTACCTGAACTGCTACTAAACAAACGTACACTGACCCATATCAATAATTTGTGTCTATGATAAAATAGTATAATTTTAGTTATTATATAGTACAGATCAAAGTACTATTTGTCCAGACACTTGAGGGGAGATTTGGAAATGCTACAGTCCCTTTAAATCAGCTAATCGACACCCCAAAGAAAAAGCCATTTCATCATTAGTCAACATACATATCCCACATAATGATCATATCTTTATATTAAGTATATATTCAGCACCTGATCTAGGAGTTGGTGTATTTACTACTATATTATAGCATACAATGTTCTCTCACGGGTGGATCATTTATATTTGGTCAAGAATAGAAAAATAAATTTATAAGTTATGTCACTTATTTGTTCTACTATTACTTTTTTAAATAGTGGAGCACTTTTAATTCATATTTATTACACAATAATCTCTCTATTAAGTGTGAATCTATTATATTTATCGAGTTATGCACCCCTCAAGCTTTTTCATCCACTCAATACAAGGAGTATACCAATGTTGAGTTACGAAGAAAGTCCGAGGATCATTTATATTAGACCAAGAGTAACTATACAAGTGAGTTGAACACTGCATCTTAACCAAAAACTTTATAAAACATGAATTTATGAATCGTCTCATTTATATGTTGTTCGACTATATTTTTTTTAAACAATGTAATATTTCTAACTCACTTAATTGCTTCACGACTTATACTTGGTTGCTGAAGAAGGAAAAAAAAACATATTTGTGTTTATACACTTTCAATCTCAATATGGATATGTCACTTGGATTATTCCTTTCTATTTCAAAATTTACATATAAGAATATGACTTGAACTAAATATAGTCAATTGTTTCATTTCTTTATTATATATTAGGGGTGTGTTTGGAGTATAATAACATTAAGTAAGAAATTAAGTGTTATAATAATTTTAAAAAAATCAATATTATGTTAGTATTATTAATAATTGTTAAATTTATGTTGTTGGTGGATAGACCTTATTATCATTCCGTTCTTTAACTCATCTACTTCAGCTACTAAAATAATCTTATATCATCTATTATGTGTTATAATAATGAATTTATGGCAGTGCAGTCATTACATTTGGACTATTTGATTAAAATAGGACAGTTCGAATTTCATATTTTGTTTTTAAGTAGATTTTGATGTACTAACTACAATGCAGTCGCGACAATGAATACATATCCTATTTTCTTGCATCGCAAGATTAGTTAGGAATGAATACATCCCATCATGCACTTTAACCTCAATATGTGATTTTTAGCCTCACTTTTACATAGGTATATCTAAACATAAATTTTAGGAAAATAAGACATAAAATTATCTATCACAAATAAAAAAGAATATGAAATATAAGCATGAAATAATTATTATTAAGAATAAATAAAATAGAAAACATGGAAACTCATCGGTCTTTGTCTATAAAAAGAAAATTATGATTTTTATACTCTTATGAAAAAGATATCACATGGTAGAATTGACATCTCAACCTTATTTAATACTTAAAAATTACTACCTATTATATAAATTACATGGTAGAATTAACATCCTAACTATAATGATATATAAAAACTACCACCTATTATTTGCAGCACTTTAAAAATTAAAGAGTAGAAAAAAATAGAAGTATTTCCACTGAATAACAATAAAGATTAAATGTCATTTGAAAGAATTTGTGGTAAGTTATCAATCCAAAAAAGTCTTACTATACATGCTTCTATCAATCGATCGGTTGTTTTTCGTTTTTTGTCTTGTTCTCTTTCTAAATCTAATGATAATTGTAGTTTTATTTTCAATTTAATCGATTTTTTATGATATTGAGTCTATTGAAGAGTCTTTTAGAAAAAATTTACAACAACAAAAAAAGATGTGTATTGATATAGCAATATAATTAGTAAAAAGTTTGATTGTGGATTTACAAATGCTACTGTTAGTTGTAAAAGAATTGCCAATAAAATAGAGATTGATTATGTATATGTTCAAAAATATTAAATTCATAGAAAAAGCATTGATAGAAATTTATATGAATGCACACAACAAACATTGAGTTTGTCGATAATTTTTTTAAAATTTATTATTTTTATATATATGTTGTAGATTAAACAATCAATCCACTTAATATAAAGATTTGAATAATATAATACATGAAAATTTTAGATTTTTAGTTAGTATTAAAATACTTAAACCATATTTTTTGATAATGACTAAATTATCATTTTATAATTTAGTCAATGGAATTGTTTTGGAGTTATCCAAAGGCCCATGTCATTAAATGGGCCCTCACATGGCAATTCACTCCCTTAAGCAATAGGTGAATGTTTATCCAACCCTCTAATTTTTTTAGCTTTTATCAAATTCTAGCTTCTGATAGTATAAAATATACTACCTATTTTAGTTTATGGTAGTGTATTTGGGGTGGGGAAACAAAATCAGGGGGCAGATGAACATTCGCCTAAAAAATATCACTTGTAGTTGACCCCAAAAACAAAAACAAAAGCAATATCACTTGTAGAGAATCATTTCGTGTTTTCATCATATACCATGATCATGATCATATGGTGTGCTAATTCAGAGGCGCAACTAAGAGGGGAGGTGAATTAGGTGTTTAGAAATTTTCTGGTTTTTAGAGACTTAGTGGATCATTTTTATGACTATGATTAGTGTATAGTAAAATATAAATGGCAGAAAAATAAAGAACACAGAATTTATCTTGGTTCCCCTTACAACAAAGGGTACATCCAGTCCTCTTGCACACCACAAGAGATTTTTCATTAATGTTAGAATAAGTAGAAGTCTAACTCTAAGACTTCTGTTACAAACTTCTAACACTCTCCCTAAGATAGCACACCACTATCTTAGTTTACAACTCTTGAAGAAAGTACACCACTTTCCTCAACTTACACAATAACTTAATTAATTTTACAATAATGATTTTGACTGAAATCAAGAGAGTATAACAATTGATGCTTTCTTGTACAATGATAACAATATAAAATAATTATACTTCAAGTGCAGAGAACCATTGCAATGATATGACAGTGTAAAATATACACTTGAAATATGAAAATTTGACTTTTATTGGATCTTAAACATTCTCAAAAAGGTTCTAAGGTTCTGAAGTTAAATATGAAACTAGAAAGTATTTATACTCCTTAGACATCACTTCAGATCAGTGACAATTGTTCCCAGAAGATTTGATGAACATATGCAATGATTTAGAATATATCAGAGCTGAAAAATCGCATTGTTTTGCAGTTGTATTCGGCTACATTTTGAGTGTTGTCGAATACAAATATGAAGTTTTTGCTACTGACTTGAGTTTGTATTCGGCTACAACATGCTGTAATTGAATACGGATGTGCAGTTTTTGCTACTGACTTCATATGTATTCGGCTACACATATATGTATTCGAATACAACTTTAACTTTTGTCAAAAACTTGATTTTCAAACATTGTTCATGCATTTTGACACTTTGAAAATTCTTTTGATGCATATGAGTTTAGATGAAGTAACAAGGTTCTCATGTGCATTTGAAATGTAACAATATTATATTGCATCATGTACCTTAAAATATACATCTTTAATGAATAAGACTTCTAACACATTGACAATGCTGTAATTGAATACGGATGTGCAGTTTTTGCTACTGACTTCATATGTATTCGGCTACACATATATGTATTCGAATACAACTTTAACTTTTGTCAAAAACTTGATTTTCAAACATTGTTCATGCATTTTGACACTTTGAAATTCTTTTGATGCATATGAGTTTAGATGAAGTAACAAGGTTCTCATGTGCATTTGAAATGTAACAATATTATATTGCATCATGTACCTTAAAATATACATCTTTAATGAATAAGACTTCTAACACATTGACAATGCTGTAATTGAATACGGATGTGCAGTTTTTGCTACTGACTTCATATGTATTCGGCTACACATATATGTATTCGAATACAACTTTAACTTTTGTCAAAAACTTGATTTTCAAACATTGTTCATGCATTTTGACACTTTGAAAATTCTTTTGATGCATATGAGTTTAGATGAAGTAACAAGGTTCTCATGTGCATTTGAAATGTAACAATATTATATTGCATCATGTACCTTAAAATATACATCTTTAATGAATAAGACTTCTAACACATTGACAATGCTGTAATTGAATACGGATGTGCAGTTTTTGCTACTGACTTCATATGTATTCGGCTACACATATATGTATTCGAATACAACTTTAACTTTTGTCAAAAACTTGATTTTCAAACATTGTTCATGCATTTTGACACTTTGAAAATTCTTTTGATGCATATGAGTTTAGATGAAGTAACAAGGTTCTCATGTGCATTTGAAATGTAACAATATTATATTGCATCATGTACCTTAAAATATACATCTTTAATGAATAAGACTTCTAACACATTGACAATGGTCGACTTGATGTTGATTTTTTTTAGCATCTTTGAATTTTCAATTTGATCAATTTACTCGGTTTTTGTCTTCATAAAAAACATGGATAGTCTTGCATATTTACATGGTGATCCGCCATAAAAAGGTACACTATAAAAAGACTATTGTTCAAGTGAAACGTACACAAATTCTCTTTTAAAAAATACATCACCCATATTTATCAAATACTAACTTGAGCGTACACCGTCACTTATGTGAAGCGTGCAATACAAACTATCGTCAACCGCTTGTTTTGGCCATTGTCAAAATCCACTCAAATCATTTGTGTTGTCTATATAAAAAAAACAATGTATATCTAAGTCAAAGTATGAGACTAACAAACTCCTTAACCTCAACTGGAGGTTATTGTTCCACTACATCGAAAAGTTATATATTACTAAATAATCAAAACTAAATATAGTTTACATACAATATTCACTGTTTTATTCACCAAATCGTTTTTTACTAAATATAAAATTATAAAATCTTACGCTTAAAACTAGAAATAGACAATAAACAATAAATATTCATAATAAAACTCGAAATAGACGATAAACAATAAATATTCATATTATTAACATTGTTAACGTATTGCGGGGACAAGATTAAATTGTCATTTATGAATTGGATTGCATCCCTTGTCGCTCACTTACTCCTCTTGCTTGGTCAAAATTGTAAGGTCGCTTTCGGTACATGTGGGCATTGGAAGGACCACTAATTTCATATGTTTAATCTGCCATGCCACCAACTTTCCTTGAGATATTATTACTAGTAAGATTTTTTTTTTTTGTGGTAGTATAGAAAAACAACTCACTTTTGTGATTAGAATTCAGTTCTTCCTTACAAGATTCCCAATCAAAAATACATTGAGTTTATATTCAATTTTTTTTTCTTTCTTTATACTTATATATTTATACATTTGTATTAGAATATTGTAAAATATGATAAATATATTTATTTTGAAGAGTATATATGTACGGGTTGAGAGTCGTGATGCATTTGAGAGACATTATTTATATATTATAAAATTTATATATAGTGTTATTTTTTAGCTGTAGTTTTGTACGATTATTGTGATTTTTCTTCTTTGATTTTTAAGTATTTACTATATATTTTTGCATTTGATTGAGTCCATTTGTTACGGAAACTTATTTTACAAATAATTATTTTTTTGAGTTTTTATTTATTTGTTATAGTTTTTTTAATTAAAATATAAAAATAATCTAAAAACTACTTCAAATAAAAATATTTATTTTAAATATATTCTCATAAAAGTCATCTTTTATAATTGATTATTTAAAAAAAATTATTTTCATTACCATAAACAAAAAAAAAATTTATATTTTATTAAAAATTTCTTATAAATAAACTCTAAATTGTAAAATGTGGAAATAATCTTTTTAATCAGTACTAATGCCTCATGCATTTTTCTAGTATTTGTTTATGTTTGTTGTTACTGCGGTCAACGTATGGTTTTGATATGGAAAGTTGCAACCAATGAAAGCCAATCTCCTTTCTTTCATACTAACTCATAAGTCATAAGAGAACAATGATTTATGAAGTCTAGCTCACTCGTTTTAATTTGGTACCCCACCCAAAGGTGTTGTGATCATTACACCATAGATGAGATGCGATGAGATGAGGCATACCGATTCAGTCCTTCTCTTTAATTTGCATTTTACTTTTTTTATGTTATGGTTGAATGCTCTAAAAAAAAGTAATACACTAGAACCAATATGGATTGTTATTTTTATTGAGTCAACATTCTCTTGTGTTTAAGATTAGAAAGGGTAGCGATTAAAAGTATTGTTTATTATTATTATTATTGATTCAGCTTTCTCTTATATTTAAGATTAAAAAGAGTAGCAATTATTAATTATTGTAATAAATATACATTGAAAAAATATTAAGACTTAGGTGTGGACAACAATGAAGGTTGGTCCAAGGGTAAAACCACAAAACAATTATTTTTTATCTTCATAAAAAACAAAAATCTTACTAGAGATCTCAAAATTATTTTTTATTTGATAAAAAGATCTCATATTTTAATATTTTCATAACTAAAACTAATAAAATCTTATCTAAATTTAATATTATCTCAATAATTATTAAATTCAATTAACTTTATTATCAACTAAAAAATATATATATAGTATCAATTATATTAACTTATGAATTTATATTATAAATTTGGCTAAATAACACCCGTGATCCCTTAACTTAATTTCAGTTAACGTTTTAGTTATTTATCTTCTTTTTTTCTCGATTTGGTCATTTATTTTAATTCTAAGTGAAATAAAGAATGAAAATATGAGTTTATTTGAAGATTTGAGTTACGAATCTGATGAAATTTATATTATATGAAAGAATATAATTAATTTTATGGATTTTGGTTGAAAATTTTGATGAATTTTTGTAAAAAAAGGACAATATTGTTGACATTTTAAAACATAAAAGATCAAATTGTCACTTAAAGTTAAAATAAAGGACCAAACCGGAGAAAAGAAAAAGATAAAGAACTAAAACATTAACTGAAATTAAGTTAATTGACGCTATTTAGCCTATAAATTTTAAAGAGCTCGTATCAGAACTTGTTTTAGTACTTAATATGCCTTGAGTTGGCCGAGATGAACTATATACTTATTCAGTATTGGTTGGTATCATTTTTTCTCGTTGCATACATATTAACAAATGACAATAAATCAATATATAAAATACATAATAATTCATCAAAATCTTACTTTGGTCTTACTATAATAGATACGTACATTTATTATTATTTTTTAAATCTACCTTTATTATTACTATTAATTTACATTGTAAGATTAAAAGTTGACATTAAATACATTTATTCACAATAAACAATTTAGTAAAAGCAACACAAAATATACACATTAATTATATCATAAAATCTATACATAATAATATTATAAATATTATTTTATGGCAAGTTTGCCATTTGACAATTGTCGAGATGTTAATCTTATTTTAAATTTCTATCAATAGTAATTAAGTTCTTATTAATTATTAATACAAATTTTATTTTTAAAAAAATTATTGAAAATTGAACATATGAATGTTACTGGCAAAAACATAAATAAATAAAAGGCAATCCGAGGGTGTTATCAATAAATTCTGAAAAAAAGTGTTAATATATGGAAGAAAAAAATTAAGTGTTTACAATTTCGAATCTATACATAATAATAGTATAAGCATCATTTCATTACAAACTAATCTATGCATAATAACAATTATTGAGAGATTAATCTTATTTTAATTTTCTATTAATAATAATTAAGTTCTTGTTAATTATTAATCTAATAATTATCAATACGAACCATATATATGTTGCAAGCTGATAATAAATGAAAATGATCACGAATAATACATGCGTTTGTTTTTTGTAATGATAATGAATGGGAATGATCACATATCATACACACATCTGATGTTTGCGACTGAAATAAACGTGAGAAAAGAAACATAAATGACAAGTTAGAATTTATCTATGTTTATATTTTTACTTGATAGGTTAATTTGATACTTTTAATTCAGTTTTAGTCATATTTTACTACCTTTTTGTTTTGTTTAGATTGCAAGGAGAAGTGAAGAAATAAGTAAAGATTTTTTGTGCAAAAGAACTTTGAAACCAAGTGGTGCATCACGACAAGAAAATGAAAGAAACTCAAGTTCCAGCAAACATTACTGTTTGGCCAAAATGACCATAATGGAAGAACGAGAAATAAATAAGAATTTGTCACTCCAAGTCAGCAATGATTATTGTTTGACATTGATGACCATTATGACCATAATCTGCTTATCTTCTGCTATTGAACCTATTACTGCCTGACAATAATGACCATTTTGGCCATAATCCGCTCATCTTATGCTGCTGAACCTGCCTAGCAATCATGGCTATTATGGCATAAACTGTCCATCTTCTACTGCTGAACCGTTTTTCTTCTAGGAAATTCTGATAGTTTTTTTGTAATTAAAGCTCATGAAAGCACCTATGGCTATAAAAAGGACGAAAATACTCAGTTTTAACACACATTCCTACTCACAATCTCTTGGTACTCTTTCTTTTGCTCTTGTATTTCTCTTAGAAATTTTCTAGTTTCAATAATATTCAGTTTTCTATTTTTGCTTTGTTATTTTGTTTTGTTATTTTATATTTTCAATGTTTTTATATTTAAGTTTCGATTCTACTATGATCATATGTGAGTAGATCTTCCTTGTCTTGAGATTGTAGGATTTTCGATGTTGGATCTCTAACAATTTCTATTTTTCTTTGTCATGTGTGTTGATCATTTAATCCAATCTTAATAAGAATCATATTCATACTTAGATATCAAATAATATACCGAAAGGTAGATTTGATATCTGACCCCTAAGATTGGACAAGAGAATCAAATCATGAAAATAGATTTTGGTTCTCTTGAAATCATGAAAGATATATTCTCTTAAATGATTTTGCTAATACATCAATCATGAAAATAGGTTGGTTATTAGTTTAAAATACACTTTTGTTCTTTGAAAAAAAATGCATTAGTTATAATTGTTTATCTGATTTTTAAGAGTTTAACACCTATAACTCAAAGAAAGTTAATTTTATTGTATCCATCATTGTGAAAAACTACAATCCTAAGGCTTTATTTTTATTGCGAATTTTAAACCAAAAATCATTATCAATATTTACTGTTTTAGCTAATCATCATAGTAAAGAGACACTAGTACTCATAACAAAGTCCTTATAAGAATGATAATTTTTACTACGCGATAATATCGTGCATTTGCGGTCTTATCAGTAAACAAGTGAAAAAACGTCATTTTCCATTTCATATTTGATCAATCATCTTATCACAATTTGTTTCAATTGAAAGTTGTACTTTTAGAATGACTATCTCACAAGAATTTTGAGATTAATTAATTATTGGTAATTATCTAACAGTGGTTGTGGTGGTAATTGCTTAAAAATAATCACATGGGTGAGTTTGCAATTTAAAACTATGTTTGCTTCTGATTGCATTTCCGTACTCAATTATATTGTAGCAGATTAGATGATTTGTTTATGTATTTCTATTTTATCCGTTCAACTCTTTTGTTGGTTTTAAAAATGATTAACTAGTTGTTGAAAAATGATTATAATGGGAAAAAAAAAAATCTTAGATTTTAACAATATTGAATATATGAAAGCTCATCCTCCCATGCAAAATTGTCTAACTACAAGTGGTAAGTATAAGCATTTATTGATTAACATGGCCTTCTCTAACATAGTATTTAATTTTTTTTTCTTTCTATTTTTCTATTAACTACTAAGTCTTTTGTTAACATAGTATACAATTAGAAGTTAAAAGTGAGTTTAATGAGAATCAACATATGATTTGAATATGGAAGGAAAATAAGTGCTTTATGTTATTTAGTGTTTTATGAAAAATATCATGTTAAAAGTCAAGTGGTGATACTTTATTAGAAACTCTACTTGCATCACACTGTTTTTTAGAAAACTGGAAGATCACTCAATAATTGTGTAACTTTATAATGATTGTGAATTCTTTCCCGTCATTTATGATTTTTTTTCTTCATATTTTGGAATACAAGAGGAAAGCAAGTCTTTTTTTATATAGAAGTTGTTTAATTGATGTTCATTTTCTACTATGTTTCATGAAATATATATATATATATATATATATATATATATATATATATATATATATATATATATATATATATATATATAGAATGTTATGGTGTTAATATTTTTTTTTCCTTTGATGCAATATGTGATATGGCATGATTGTCAATCCACAGTTTGTGAGTAAAAATGACTAATTGTTTTCTTAGTATTTGAGTACATAAGTTATCTTCACTTTAAAATTGCATTAAAACATTCTTTAACTTATTATTTAATAGTGTTATTTATTCTTAAATGAATGATTTTCTTTTTCTAAAATTTTAAAATGATTATTGTTTTAATGGGATTATTAGTCTAATTATTATCGTCAAATAAGAAGAAATAAATTTACAAGTTATTAGTTTTTCATGTTGTATTATATTGTATATGAGCATGTAAGTGGTTACACTAGCATAGATTTGTTATGAACATACCAATCAGTCATGGAAGAATATCCATTGTCTGTAGCACATAGGTAAGATTTGGGTCTTACTTATTTGTCATCAATCCAACCATAGGTAAGAAAGTAGCACATAGATATATTATATGACTTTATTTGGTATATGGCAGCTGCCTCATCTTCTAACATGTTTATTTAGTGGAGTTTGAGAGAAAAACTTTTAAGCTTTGTTATTTTTAATTAAATGTCAGCTGCCTCCAATTTAATGTCATTTTCATCCACACTATGTCTACATGAGTGACTTTAATCTTGGGCGTTGTTCTATTCTCATGCTCGTGCTCCTTTTTTCAATTCATTGTTATATTCTCATGCTCACGGTCCTTATTATTCTATGTTATTTGGAATTTTAGTTTGTGTTTTTTCCCATTTGTATTTATTTTGGTATGTTTATGTGATTAAATTGAAGTAAGGCATTTTAAAGGAACATATTGTTGGGATTGAAGTTGATTTTCCTGTGTTGAGGTGACAATTCTATATTGTTAGAACATATTATATAGTCATAGAGGAATTGAAATTGAGAAGAAGAGAGTAAAAAACAAAAAATTCAGAAAACAGAGAATAATTATCAGTCTTGACCAATAATGTTCTTGGTTTCCAATTTAAATCAAACAGTTTTAATTGTAACTGCCAAAACTGAATAGCAACTTTCTTAACTACTTTTTTTACATTCCTAATTGACTTTTAACAACTCCTAATATCCACTTTGAGTTATATTTAACATGCCCCCTAATTCAAAGTGATTCAATTGATGTCAACCCAAGCTTATTTCTCATCTCTTGGAATTTCACTCTCTTCAAGCTTTTGGTTAGAATGTCAGCCTTTTGATCATTAGTATTGCAGTGTTCCAGCTTTATCTTGCACTTCATTACTTGATCTCTTAGGAAATGAAACCTTGTTTCTATGTGTTTGCTTCTTCCATGAACACTAGGATGCTTTGCTAGATCTATTACTGATTTATTGTCTATCTTCATCTTTACTGCATCATTACTTCTCAGTCCCAGTTCTGCTATCAATTTTGCCAGCCATATAGTTTGGCATGCTCCCATTGATGCAGCCACTTATTCAGCTTCACAAGTGGAGAATGCTACTATGTTTTTCTTCCTTGAACACCATGAGATTGGTGAGTTATTGATTGTAAACACATAGCCCATGGTACTCTTTCTATCATCCTTATCTCCACACCAATCAGCATCAGTGAAGCCAACAAGTTCAGCTTCATCTTCATTCAGATTTGTGGGATACAACAGGCCAAACTCAATGGTCTCCTTGATGTATCTCAAAATTCTTTTTGCTGCCATGTAGTGTGATGTCCTAGGCTTCTCCATGTATCTACTAATCAGCCCAACACTATATGCAACATCTGGCCTTGTGTTGCACAAATTACTCAAGGATCCTACAATTTGTTTGAAGGTTGTAGGATTAATCAGCTCATCACTGCCCTCCTTGGACAGTACCAGCTCTGCTTCTGATGGAGTACTGATTCCATTGCATTCTTGAATATTGAACCTCTTTAATTCATCACTTGCATACTTCTTTTGATGCATAAAAATCCCACTTTTTATGGTTTCAAACTCAATACCAAGGAAATATGACTGCATGCCTAGATTAGTCATCTCAAACTTCTTTTCCATTATGATTTTGAACTTCTTGATTTCTACTTCATCACTGCCAGTAAGTAGTAAATCATCAACATAAAGGCATATCAATAGTGCAGGGGTTGCTACTCCTTTCTTGACATAAACTCCATGCTCATTCACACACTTTTCAAACTACTACTCTATGAGGAATCTGTTAATTCTCTTGTTCCATGCCCTAGGAGCTTGCTTTAGGCCATATAAAGCTTTCTTCAATTTGTACACATGATCTTCTTTGCCTGTTTTTACATATCCTGGTGGCTACTTCACATACACTTCTTCTTCTAGTGATCCATTGAGAAATGTTGATTTTACAGCTAGTTAAAGCATGGTCTAACCTTTGTAACTAGAAATTGATACTACCAGCCTTACTGTTTCAATTCTAGCTACGGGGGCAAACACTTCATCATAGTCCAGTCCATGTCTCTAAGAGAATCCCTTTGCTACAAGTTTGTCCTTGTACTTGGAAATCTGTCCATCAGGCTTCATCTTCAGTTTATAGACCCATTTGACATCAATTGGTCTCTTGTTCTCTGGAAGTGTCATCAGCTCCCAAGTCTTATTCTTCTCTATGGCTTTGAGCTCCTCATCCATTGTTGATCTCCATTTAGGATCACTTAAGGCTTCTTCATCACTTACTGGTTCTGATTCAGCCAGCAAAGCAAAATGAATTAATTCTCCATCTACATTGATGGATGAGTCAAATGTTATTTCATATGGATTCAATCTGACTGAAGGCTGCCTTACTCTTTCAGTTCTTTTTACAGGTTCAGTAGTTGGCTTTGCTGTCCAGTTCCACTACTGCTGCCTGAACTGATTGAGCTGGCTGGTTTGTCTAGGATGGCTGCACTGCTCGAGCTGGCTTTCACTCAACTTCTAGTATCATCCTTTTGATTCATCCACTAGTATGTCATTGCTTATCACCACTTTGTTCATGTTTGGATCATACAACTGGTAAGCCCCAGTTGAATCATAACCTAACAGCACCATTTGTTCAGTCTTGTCATCAAGTTTTCTCCTGTTTTGCACTAGCAAATGTCTAAAACACAATGAGTGAAACACTCTCAAGTGACTCACAACTGGTTTTCTTCCAGTCCAAGCTTTTTCGGGTGTACTAGTGCCAAATCTCTTGGTTGGACATCTGTTCAAAATGTATACAGCAGTAGATATTGCTTCTCCCAAAACTTGTGAGGCATTTGCTTTCCCTTCATCATGCTTCTAGCCATGTTTAATATGGTTTTGTTTCTTCTTTCAGTAGCCCTATCGTGTTGTGGTGTGTATGGTGCAGTCACTTCATGCAGCACTCCTTCTTTTTCACAAAACTCATGAAACTCATGAGAATTGTATTCACCTTTTCCATCTGTTTTGAATACTTTCGCACTATTCCCACTTTGATTTTCTGCCATTACTTTGAATTTTTTAAACACATCCAGCACTTCATTTTTCTTTTTAATCAGATATATCACTTTCCTTGTAAAATCATCAATAAATGATACAAAGTAGTTGTTACCTCCTATTGACATTTCTTCAAATGGACCACACACATCAGAGAAGATTACCTCCATCATTCTTGAAGATCTGGTTGGTACTTCTGACTTGAATGAGTTCCTGTGTTGTTTGGCCTGGCAGCATTCATCACATATCTCATTTGGTATATGAATTTCAGGAATTCCCAGCACGCCACTGCCCTGCAGAATTTGAAGACTCCTAAAGTTCAGATGACCAAACCTTTGGTGCCATAACCAGTTTTTACTACTGACTTCAACAACCAAGCACTTGTTTTCACTTTTCTGGATTTCAGTCTTGAAGGTTATGATATTGGAAAATGGTGCCTTTTGTTGAGACAAAACCCCAACTTAAATAAATTTTAATGATAAACAAAGATGAATTAAGAATTATAATTATGATTATGATTCTAAAGCATGTTTATGTATCTAATAAGTGCGCTTGGGTGTTATTAAACGAGATAGGTACCAAGAAACACAAATAAGATCATTATGTGAGAAGCAAGAACATATATGAAGATTCAAGAACATTCTGGACAACACTCTGAATGTCACCAGAAGATGACGTCTCCAGAGGATACCTCCAAAAGTCATCACCAGAGGATACCTCCAGATGACGTCACCAGAGGATACATCCAAAGGATATCTTCAAAGGATACCAGAGGATATCTCCAGAAGTTGTTTGTAACACCCTAAACCCCAAAACAACATATAAAATAAATTATACTAGTTTTTTTTTATTCGCAGCGGATAAAGAAAATATGTTTTCAAGAAAATAAGAATTTTTATAACTAATTTATGATATCACGTTCCTCTAAATACACACGTAAAAATTTAACTTTATTCCTTAGTTAAAACAATGCAATCTCAATGAACTTGACTTTACTATAATTTCTGGATTTAATTCCAAAAACTTACTAGTACTTATAAGGTTTTCATACAAAAGGTCTTTTCTAATTAAACAAGTGAAAGTGAAATATAAATTACAACCCTTAATTTCCGGTATCACCTATCAGAGCGGAGTTTCTCCCAAATTTGAACTTCAAGACTCATGAACCTGTAATAACTGCAATTTCGCAAACGCAGGGCCAAGCCAGACGAACACAAACAACGAAGGAGGTGAGTTTTGAAATCATGTTTATAGTATAATATAAGTAAGAAGAACACACAATCAATCATAATAAACCGTATCATTATACAAACATTCTTCAAGAAAAGATACATCACATTATAAAGTCAAAATCACTAAAGAGAAAACAATATATTTCACTATAACATCAAATCATCTAAAAGAAATTATTATCGCACACGGTACATATTAATCACAACAAAACAATCACAAGAAGATGCAATGCTATGCATGAGCTTAGACTCTACTTCACAATGTGGTACCATTCTAACTCTAAAGTACTTGGTTAGGAGACTTGATACTATGCCACCATCCCGGTGGGCGGACAATTCAAATTGGCCCTGTCCTCATAGATCCGCTCAACTCAACCCGAGACACATATACGCGACAGTCGAGGTAAACGTGTGTTGCGTGGTTGCTCCCGACATTTGGAGTGCTACCTCCAAGTCACCTAGGAATTCCCCCCCCCCCCGAATACCTCCAAGGTCTAACAATCTTGCCTTAAGGCTCAATAGTAGACCGCCACGATCAGGCTCAATTCAGTTGTACTTCCCCGGAATCACTAGGCTTGTCAGACCCTACCTATATGATGACAAAATAATCTTCACTTCAAAAATTCTCAATATTTATTTTCTCCCCTCGTTGGCCTATGATACTCCATTAAGACCATCATCTCAAACACAAATTGGAATCATCACTATTTCATCAATTATGAGGTTACTTCAGTATCTTCATCACAAGTTTATAACATCACTATCATTAATCATACATCATCATCATCACATAAACTTATCACAATGTATCCATCTTTTATTATCACATCACAAAACTCCTCTAATCAAACATACATAAAATTCATTCGACATCCAATATCACAATAATATCAAATATCACACATTTAACGAAAATAAATCAAACATCACGATAATATCAAATACCACACATTTAACAAAATTAATTCAATCAACACTTTATAAATATTTTTATTCCAAATTTTAATCTCACAATTTCCATATTTTCACATTAATCAATTTATCACTCAAAGGGCTACTGCCGTACGTAGCAAGCCCCGGATGAATCGTTGGGAAATACGGTTTTCCCGTTCATCTCACAATATATTATACTCATGAATTTAAACGCTCTCTCACCTCTTACCTTAGTTAGACGCTTTCTGTAATAACAGAAATCAATGGATGTTTTCAACAGCAACCGTAGACGACGTACAACTAGTGAATCCAAATAAACGGCGAATTCACAAAATCTCTGAGACGTGATTGATAAATTATGCGGAGCATAAAAATCAATGTTAAATAATTAATAATAATTTTTGGAGCGAAAGTAGAGTCAAAACGACGAGAAAAAACTGCAGAAAAAGTCTCACCGACTCGTTGGAGCGTCGGAAGGGTCTGACGTCAACTTCACCGAAAAATGCAAATGAGTAATGCTTCTTGAAGGTTTCGATGAGAGGAATCCAAAAACGATGTCAGTTTTTTGATACGACAAACGTGTTGATCGGAATCGACCAGAAACAGCTCGTCCAAGAAAAATAGCGCAGCTGTTTCTGATAAAACGGAGCCACTATTGATAAAATTGATGCCAAAAATGGATTCAATAGCCGATTTTGTGTGGGATAGAAGTTGGGATCGATTCAAATGGCAAAGAATTGATGGGATGAATTTGAGAGGAAGAGGATGTTATGCGTATTTTTTTTATCTAAGCGGCTGCTTCCGTTCTTTTCTCTTCTTTTTTTTTTTCAATCATTTTTTTGTGGTTATTATGATTTAATTAGGTTTACTTTTGAATATGACTATAACCCATAAAACACATTTTAATTATTCCTTTCTTTTATTATTATTATTATTATTATTTTTTTAAATAAACAATTATCAAAACTAATTTTTGTTAATATTGTTTTTAAAACACAATTTAATTCATAAAATATTACTACTATTTTAAAACTAATAGTATATAAAATAAAGTAATTAATCTTTCATAATGTATTAATAATCAAAACTCTCGTATTCAAATTAATCTCTAAAATTATACTTATTTTTCCAAATACTCACATTAAATTACTATCATCATTAAAAAAATATTTAAAATTATAAAATAAATAAATATAATATCAATACTTTATATTAATTAATGAATCAAAATAAATATATATAAAATCACAATGTCATAACAAGTATATAAAAATAAAGTAAATCAAACACAATATCACTACTATCCCAAGATAATTATTTATAAAATAAATAACTAAAAATAGAAAATAGTTCTAAATAATTGAAATATAAAATCGCATGAAATTTTGTTCTTTAAAATATTACACTAAAATACAATTACTTTTAGAAAAACATATAAAATAATAAAATAAAATATTTATTATTTATATCACTCATTTAATATAATATAATATATATATCAAACTAACACGTTATAGAAAACATCCATATAATGGAAATTAATCACAAAATCTATCAACATATATTCTAAAATAATATTAATATCAAATTAATTATTTAAAATCTTATTTCATTAATAAAATAGTTATTATAAAAATTGGGGTGTTACATTGTCACCAGAGGATACCTCCAGATGACGTCACCAGAGGGTACATCCAAAGGATACCAGAATATACCTCTAGAGGATACCAGGAAATACCTCCAGAGGATATCACCAGAGGATCCCTCTAATTTAAAAGTCAAGAATACACATCACTATGATCAAGACTCATTTGCAACACAAAGGAAGAACCAAGTCTGCTCTTGAATATTAGAAATAGAATGAAGAACGTTCTTGCTTTTTGGCTTGCTCTCACCTAATCACTGATAAAGGACAGTCATCTGTTCTCAACGGGAAAATGAGCTGTTATAGTCTATAAAAGAGAACTCAAGATAAAGGCAACAATCAGAACTTAAGAAAGTTATCATTCCATCATTCCTAATCAGTTTAACAGCTTCCTCCCGATTTAACAAACACTTTCTCATGTTCTGTTCAGCTCTTAGAAACTGCAACATCCAATCAGGTTATGCGCTTTAAAAAACACTATGTGCTTCTAAGATCAGAATCAAATACTCAAACACGAGTTGAGGATATTTATATTCTAATCAAACACCTTATTATTCCATTGTAATCTCAAGACAAAGTGAGTAAAAACTAGTCTTGAGAAGTTGTGAAAATCCTTCTACGTTATAGAGAAGGTAGTGTGAGTAATCCTTCGTAAAGATCAAAGGATAGATCAGTGAAAAACTCCTTTCCGGATTGAAAGGTATTGGTTGTAACAGATCAAGATAGATCTACATAATGTTTGTGTAAAAGTCAAGAGAGTTCTTGCCTTGGAGCACTTAGTTGAAAATCTCACAGTTGTGAGGATTGGACGTAGCCCAAGTTGGGTGAACCAGGATATATTTGTGTGTTATATTCCTTCCCTTATCTATTTACTTTTAAGTCTTTAACTATTAAGTTTAATAGATTAACTAAAACTGTCATTTTCAACTAACCAAGAACGTTCTCCATTTCTGGATCAGAACCAAGAACGTTCTCTGTTTTTCTGATTTACAACCAAGATCAATCTTGAGTTAATTTTTAACAGGAATTTTGAAAAGGTTAATTTACAATTCAAACCCCCTTTCTTGTAATTGTTACTTCACCTTTAAGATGTGTCTCTTTGAACTATCAAACATCTTCAATTCGCCATGCTCCATCTTAATTGAATATCCCTTTTCAAGCAGTTGTCCAAGGCACAACAAATTGTTCTTCATATTTGGCACATACAACACATCACATGTGAAAGATTGCTTGCCATCTCTTCTTTGAATCAGGACCTTGCATACTCCTTCTGCAGTCACTAAACTATTGTCTGCAAATCAGATTTCTCTTTTTTCTCTTTCATCAAGACTCACAAACCATCTTTTATTCCCTGTCGTATGGTTTGAACAACTTGTGTCAAGGTACCGTTGCTCTGGACAATCATCTTTTGTGGTGGCCATCAACAAGACTGTATATGAATCTGAGTCTTCAACTGCCATATGAGCTTCATCATCCTCTCCGTGTACCTTCTTGGATCTACACTCATTAGCAAAGTGGCCCCATTTTTTACAATTGTAGCATTGAATCCCCTTCTTGTTAAGCTTCTTCTTGCCATTTGATTTCTTGTTGTTGTTGTTGTCACTGTTGGCTTGATTTCTTGAATTTCCAGCCCGTTCATTAGAATCACGCTTCTTGTTGACTTGAGCCTGCAATTCCTGCACTTGTGTACTAGCTGCACTTTTCTATTTTAATCTCAATTCATGAGCCTCACAAGTCTTCTACCTTCAATATTCCAAGATTCTTTAACTCCTCTGTGACCACCACTGTGTGATCATATCTTTGTGTCAATGTTCTTAGGATCTTTTCAATAATCACCACTTCAGTTATTGATTCACCATTAGTTCTCATCTTATTAACAATTGCCTGCACTCGATTGAAATAATCAGCCACACTTTCATCCTCCTCCATTTGCAATAATTCATATTGCGTTCTCAACATTTGATGTTTCACTTTCTTATTTTTTCACTACCTATGTAATACTTTTCACCAAGATATCCCATGCCTCTTTTGATGCAGATACCTTTGAGATCCTTTCAAAATTGTTTGCATCCACACTTTGTTGGATGTAAAACAATGTCTTGCAATCTTTGAAAGTGGCTTGTTGTCTTTATGTAGGATTTGCGTCCAATTGTTCATAACCATCTTGGACAATCTCAAAAACTTCTTAAGCTCCCAGCAATGACCTCATTGTGCAGACCACTTCTCCCAATTCTTCCCGTCCAGAACTGACAAATTCGATGGAAATCCTCCTCCATTATAGTTTCTTTCTTTTTCTCACACTTGTGTTTCTCAATTTGAAATCCCCTCACACTTTCATTCGTATTTCCCAATATTAGAACTTTGCTCTGATACCAATTGTTGGAACAAATTGTATAATCAAATAGAAATTGAAAATGAGAAGAGAGTAAAAAACTGAAAGTTCAAAAAACGGAGAATGATTATCAATCTTGACCAAGAATGTTCTTGGATTACAATTTATATCAAACAGTTTTAACTGTAACTGCCAAAACTGAATAACAATTTTCTTAACTACTTTTTTTTACATTCCTAACTGATTTTTAACAACTCCTAATATCTACTTTGAATTATATTTAACATATATGTCATGAGGAGAATGAGATTAGTGCTCCAAAACCAATTTTTGTTTATAAGAATCAAAATAATTTATTTGGTGTAGTAGATGTATCGCATAATTATTATTAAGTCATAAACATTATTAAAAGTGTTTTATTTTCTATTAACTAGAACATATTTTTAACAATTGAAATTTGTATATTTGTCTAGAGAAAAAAATTGAGTATTTATTTGTTATATTTATATATAAATATAATTATTAATATATAATTTTTTTTTATGAAGTGCACATGTTAACACACTAGTTACAATAATATAAAATTACAACGACCTATCTTTAGAAAATAAATGCAGAAATAGGAAAATTTTAGTTTGTAGCCCTGCTATTATATCTTTACTCTTACATTTTATGTTAAATAAAGTTTATTGAAACAGTAAATTGAATTTAAAAAAGCACACTTTCTAAAGGTGTGAACTGGATATATAAAAAAGAAGTGTGCATTGGAAAATTTAAAGTTTGAGTTTTTTGAAACACAAATATTTCAGAAAATTCGATTTTAAATTTTTCAAAACAAATATGTATTTTGAAAAGTTTAAATTAATAAATAATTTTATTTTTTAAAAAAAGAAAGAAAGAAAAAGTAGATAATTTATTAAAATGAGATAGAAGTATAACGAAAGGGGTACAATTTTACATAAGATGTTTGTAAATTTGGGCTTGTGCTCGTAAGAGTCTTAATTATTATGTGAAGTTGCATTCCTTTCTCTTTTGAGTTTTCTATTTCCTACTTCACTTATATCTTTCACATAATACACTATTTTATTCATTTTATTATATATAAAAGTTAAGAAAAAACCACTCATTCAAAACTTTAGCAAAAATTACAAGGAAATTTTTAAATTTTTGAAACTTTTGTTGATTATAAAATTTTCGAAATACAAAATGAATTTATTTATGAAAATTTAAATTAATTTTCAATTTTTTAAATACAATTTATTTTGTTTGTAAAATACTTTCGAAACTTTAACTTTTAACAAAAATTTCGAAATTCAAAATTTTGAAACTTTCGAAAATTTTAAATATAAATTTTTTAAAAATTTTGAAAATCAAATTTTTAAAACGTAATTTTACTCTTCAAAACTATCGAAGAAGATACAAGTTTCAAATGTTTCAAAAATTTAGAATTTTACTCAAATTTTTAAAATATAAATTTTGTTTCAAAATAACTATATTATTTTTGAAAAAAATATTATATTTACAATATAAATATTAATTAAATTTTTAAAAATTTCTATTTCGAAAATTTTCTATTTTTGGAGTTTCATATTTCTATTTTAAAATTTCTTATTTTTATTTTGAAATTTCTTATTACAAAAATATTAATTAAATTTTTTATTTTTATAATTACTTATTTCAGAAGTTTTTTATTGTTTGAAACTTTCAAAAAAATTTAAAAAAATTGAAAATTATGTTTGGAATATTTCAAATTAAAAGTAGAACGTGCCTCTCTTTTCCATGCTCAAATTTTATGTTTTCCGCTTTCTCACTTCCACAACAGCGCAACACTCTTCTTCTGAGTTCAGAAGCAAAACGACATCGTTTAAGTTTTAACACTACGCTGCTCAACCCATGTTAGCTTTCTTTTCTCTTCTTCACTTTTTCCATTCCCCATATGATTAAGGGTATAAATTGTCATTTTTCTTCAAAAAAATTTCCTGGTTTGCATGTTGTTATTGTTCGGGAATGACCTTTCTTCCCTTTAGGTTTTGTTTCGATTCAGTGATTTTTTGTGTGTGGCATTTCTGGTGTATCAATTTTTAGGTGTTCATTTTTGTTTACCCTTCTTTTGCTATTGCATTTGATAATGGTTAAGCAAAGAATATGACATCAATTAATGATGAGTTTTAGGGGATATTCAGAACGCATATTCACTTTATACATAAGACTAAGAGGAACTCCATTTATGGTTCTTCATGATTAGTGATATCAGTAATATGTATATCAAGTAACTAACAAGTAGCCAGGTGTATTTGGTAGCTATGAAACACGGAAACCAGACACAATACTGATACTGACATGTAAACATTGATAATAATTTAAGTGATTGAATGTAATTGCATGAGCCAGTGTTCATTTGAGGATGACACGAATTGGACACTGGACACCACTTCAATATGAAGTGTAAGTACTATATAGTTTCGTAGTGCTGCTTGTAGTTGGCCTGATTTGCTAGGAAAAGGAAATTGATTAAGAGAAAAGAAACAAGTTAATGCAATTGTTTAGAATAGTATTGGAATCACATCACTGTTGTAGCAGTCAGTGGTAGTAGATCTGGAGGAAAATTAGAACAGCCATCCTTAGGCTTGAAATTATAGTTGATGATACTAACTACTTCTTTGAAGAAATAGTTGATTTTCATTGTCATAGAGAGTTCCTTTTTCCTGGTTGTAAGCAAAGAAAGCTTATACAGCGATTATCATCATCAGTCTTGGTACTTATAAGTTAAGAAAGTTGTACATAGATCATTCTCAAGGCATCAATGAAAAAGTTGAATAATTATTTGCATTATGCTGTGCTAAGGTTGCTTAATTTTGGTTGGTTTCGTTGGCTGCTTCAATTGATAAACACACACCCACAATCACACTCAGACAAGCTTTAGAAATGTAAAACTTAAGCTAATTCTTCATTTTAGGGAAAATGTTGGGATGATTTTAGCTAACTAAATATATTAAATGATTAGTGAACCATCATCTTTTAGATAGCTATACTTTTTCACTGATGGAAGTTTGACTTACAAGAATACATCGCAAAATAGAAGGATAAAATATAAGAATACTTATGGAAGTTTTATCTGTATTTCTATGGCTATAAGCAAGTGGCTAATATTTAGGAATGTTATTCCACAAACTTATGTTTTATATTTGCATACCTTTTTTTTACTAGCTAATTTGAGAAAAGCAAGAGCTATGAAGTAAGTTTGTTCACTTTTAATTTTAATGTTTGTGATGTTGGATTGTCCCGAATCAAATTTGAAGGGGGGATGGCCACCTTTTTAGGAGTAAATAATTAGGGGGATATAATTCATTGATGGGTGCTGGTAAAATACTGTATTCGAGATTCTGGATAGTTTTGCATGTTGTTTCATAGCTGCATAAGGCATTCAGCTGGCCCATAAAATGGGTCTAACATATTTAACAGTGAAGCTGAATCTTTTAACTACAAGTCCATGCTCTGGCCTTGGCCCACTGGGCTTTTGCAATTTGTGGGCATTTTTGGGGAGTTCAACTTTTATTTTTATTTTTATTGGGTGAGGTTTCCACTTCAAATTAATTCTTGCTGCATTGAAATTAATTTGTATTTTAAACATGAGTTGTATTTGTTTTTGGCTCATGCTACTAAAATCAATACTGCATGAAGGGTAGAGAATATAAAAAATATCAATACTTCAAGGTAGAGTCTGTTAGAGTTTATGGTTGTAATCCGTTGTATCAGATTATTATATGATGATCCTGTGGCCTTGTGGTATATGTCAAAAAAAAAGTGAGTGGGAAATTATTATTATTGATAACTAGTGAGGCATGTGGCCTGTAGGTAATAATAGCTTTAACTATGTTATTGTTATGAGGCAAAGCTTACAATCATGTTCTTAGCTCTCAAAGGTTTGTGAGCTAGCTAGGATTTATAGACCCTTTCTCTATCACGATTTTGTGATATTCATCTTAGGAAAAGTGATAAAACCGAATTTGGGAGCCTATTATGGGGGTGGTAAAATTGTCACTTGGTAAGAAAGAATATCATTCAATACTTGCACTGCCCCTTTATATTTAAGCATCCCATTAACCGGAAAATTCAAAATTCTGTTGTTCTTTTCTTTATGTATATGAAAAAAAAGGTAGTCAGTTATCTGTTATGATTATTAGCTACTACCAGAACCATGTTCTTATGGAAAGATCGTGATCATTTTGTAGCTAAAATGATGAAGAGACTTTCTGACTGCATTTTGCATACTTACTAGGAAAGATTATTAAGTTTGCACTTTGCAATGAAGCTATCCCATTATTTTGTTGCAAAATTTTATGTTATGTTTAGTTTTGATAGAACTATAGTGTTTTAGTGAGTATATTCAGTTTGACTTTCAATTGTCAACAACACTCAATGTTTTGTATGCATATTCAGTATCTAGCAGGTTGTTCAAAATATGGCCAAACATCATCCTGATTTGATCATGTGCCGCAAGCAGCCAGGAATTGCTATTGGACGATTGTGTGAGAAATGTGACGGGAAGTGTGTGATATGCGACTCTTACGTGCGTCCATGTACACTTGTCAGGGTTTGTGATGAATGCAATTATGGTTCATTTCAGGGTCGATGTGTCATATGTGGAGGAGTAGGAATATCAGATGCTTACTACTGCAAGGAATGCACACAGCAGGAGAAAGATAGGGATGGTTGCCCCAAAATTGTTAATTTAGGGAGTGCCAAAACTGATTTATTCTATGAACGCAAGAAGTACGGTTTTAAGAAAAGATGAAGATGGTGGATTCAACTGTTGTATTTCTATTAAACTTTTTACTCAATGTGTGCCATGATCAGATATTATCCCCATAAGTTGAGAACTTGTGCATGTAAACTTTTATATCGGATACAGTTATTATTTGTTTAGTTAGCAACTATCATACACCTTTTTTTTCTCTCCCCCTCTCTCTTTTCATTCTTCAATTTAAATAGTATGAGTAGGGGATAAAACAAATTTAGCTAAAAAATAAGTAGAAACATTTGCCATTCTTTCAACACGGACAGCTATAATTTTAAAAAGAGTGTAATATCACGACAATTAGTATTACGTAAATCAACATAATAATAGTTGTGTTATTTATTGCTTGCACCACATTAGGCAATCTTGTTTGGTCACAATATTGCTAAAATTCATTTCAAAGCGTTATATGTAAACTATGCACCTCAATCACTTTTGACTTTGACTTAGGTAGGGCTAGTATTTTCCAAGTAACAACTAAGACAACTTCCTCAACATCTCCAATAACGACACTAACTCACCAAAAATTATTATTCAGATTAGCAATATGAACATTACTTTTGTACTATATCATGAGGACGAGGAGACCAATCAACTAGATGAGTAGGTAAAAGTTTGATTCGTATCAGCCACGACCTGGATATTCAATATTAATTTGTGGTCGTTAATGACTTTTCAAGTTTTATGGATTATCTTGGATTTATCAATAGTTTTTCCTTCAAAACAAAGTTTATTTCAAGCATACCAAATGTTTCAATCACTTTTGAAGGGGATGTGCAATGATATTTCAAGCCAATCTCTAAAACTAGAGATAATATCATCAAAATGCACACTTTGTGAGGAAAGAAACCAAAGTTGTTGAGTCAATGAGCAACTTTTGAAAACATTGTCATGCTAATGTATGATAGAATGACAAACATTTTTACTCGAGAACATACATTTCTTATTTCAACCATGAAAGGATTTTAACAACCACATTTCAATCTTATAGAGGCAACTCGGATTTTGGATGCATAGGGGATCAAATCTTATAGTCATTCTACAAAGTTAGCCGATTATCTTTTCATTCATTGACGAAGTGATCAGTTGCCACTCTCCATGCGTAACTTGGAGGGTGACTCAAACATGATTTAAAGATGTTTCTACAAGGAAAGTATCTGGAATTTTAAGCACTTGTTTAATAGAAAATCAAAATTAGAAAGAATACACCATCCTTATTTAGCAAGCAAAGTAAGATGAAACACTCTAAAACTTACGAAGCCCATACCTCCTTTAATTTTTGGGTAGCATCATTTATACTAGTTTAGTAAATGATTTTTTTTCTTCTCAACAAGATTGTAACCCCACTAGAATTATTTAATCATAGACTCAATGTGGTCACACTAACATGTCGGCAACTAAAAAGAACTCATGCAAAACGTGAGAATGGATTGAGTCACATATTAAATGAGTACCTCTCATTGTGCTGAAGAAATAAATTTCTCCTTCCAACCCTTAAGCTTCTTCCACACACGATCTTGAACAAAGTTAAATATCTTTTGCTTAGATCTTCTTGAAGTAGAATGAATAGTCACAAGAAAAGGGGTTTGAATTGTGACCCTTTTAAAATTTAGCTCATTTACTTTAATTGATGCTTTACTCAAGATTAAACTTCAAAAGTTGATTAGTAAGCTCTTAAGTGGCCAGAACGTTCTGGACAATTTATATGAAATTAAGAGGTTGTAAATAAAAACAATGATAGTGAAATGTGATATCTGCATATAAATAATTAAAGATAAGGGATAGAAAGATAATATACAAAAGGTATAATCGTTCACATAACTCGGACTAGTCCAATCCTCACAACCGTGAGATTTTCACTATGTGCTTCAGAACCAAAACGTTATCCTTCGCACTTTTTCTCTTGATCACGTCTTGATCAATTACAATCTTCACATTTCAACCATGAAAGGATTTTCACAACCACATTTCAATCTAGAAATAATTTTTACAATCACCTTTCAATCTAGAAATGATTTTTACAAACACACTCAATATAACCAAAAAGATATATTTGAGTCAATTACAATGTGTATTATAAAAAGTGTTTGAGATCTAATGATTCTTAACTCTTTGTTTGAGATAAATAAAAACAAACTCAATAACAATGATCCACGGATATAGTGAATAGAGTTGGAGTTTGCTTGAAAAGTTTTTTGACTCGTGCTTACTTGAACAAGTGTTGGTAGATTGCAAATTGAACCATTGATTTCATCTTCCAATTGATCTTCAATTTATAGATGACGAGAGGATTTGAATATTCAATTTAAACTGAATATATTCATTGGACACACTTCCCAAGGTGTCAATAATCTTCTGAATTAATCTTTTAAGTGTCAAGTAATTTTGTCCATAATGTTCTCCTTTCAATCAGAAAGCTCTGCCATGAGACTTGAAGGAAACTTGAACAAGAAGGATTAGATGACCTACCATTATGTCTATTGGAATAGAGTGAGTAAAAAACATATGATGTTGTCGCGTCAACAGTGTTTTTCGCAATGCACTCAAGTGCTTTTGTATTTGCTTCCATCTAATCAATCTGCAGAACATTCTGCATGTGGGTTTATGCAAGTGAGCCTTCAAATCTCGACTTTTAATTGCTCGCTTAATATTGGGAAGCCCATGTGAGAAATGTCAACTGAGTTACTACATATTGTTCTTCCAAAAAAATCATTTTGGTCATTTTCTCTTTGATAGAATAACCAAAACATTATCCTGAATTTTCTTCGATCAATCTTTTAATAAATGACTAAATCTTGAAATGACTTCTTCATCAAAGTTGATTCTTGTCATTATGCTAAAGTTGATAGAAATATTTATGAGTGCAATGAATTTGATCATCATGAGAACATTCTTTTATAACAATTGAGAATGTTATCTTCTATATGAGAGGATAAATCTTTTGTTGAAGCAATAATTCTCATAATTTCTCTTGGTGTTGCACATGTTGTGTCTTGTCCATCAAGTATCATTGAAATACTTTAGTATAAGCATGAATGTACTAGACGCATTTTCATGAAGATGTTATCTTGAAGATTCAACGATTATTCTCTTGAATGATTGATATAGTATATAAACATATTCTATATACATATATATTTCCTTATAAATTGAAATTTATTTTCTATTTAATTGTGAATATAAAAGTATAATAAATAAAAAATATCCTAAATTATATATATATATATGATAAATTATATCATATATATATATATATAAATATAATATATAATAATTAAAAAATACAATAAAAATTAGAATTCAAGAAAAGCAAAAAATACAATTCATTTTTATAAAGAACAATATTTTTATTATACTTAATATCTTTAGCTCAGTCTGTATTTGTATCCTTTTAAGATTCTTTCATAAAGATGTTCTTTGATTTCTTTATTTATCTTTAGATATGTTTGGATCTACAATATATCTATTGAACATATTTCTCAAGGTATCAAATGATTATTTTGATTGGAATGTTCTCAACACTTGTTGCATTTGATTCTTGAGACAACTTTTGACTTGTTTGATTCTCATGAGTTCATAAACCTAGTTGAAAAAGTGCTAACACAATTTAGGCATAACAACCATAAACTCTTAGGCCAACATTCACCTTTGGAAAAGGAGAATGTTCTCTTGTCTTGCAAGAAACATTCTTATCAATAAATAATAAGGTAGTTGAATTAATTCTTTTGAGGTTCAAACAATATCATTATGATATCTCATGAAGTTTATGATATTATTATTGTAATCTTATGAAACTATTTTGATTCTTTCATCATTGAATAGATACTTATGCACTTGTTAATGTGAATGACTTCTAGTTTTGCCACTTATGTGATTTTTGTTCTTTAAATAAAAACTCAAGTGCAATAATCAGTAGATTTTTATTCATAAAACTTAATATTTATTTCATAAGATTTTTTATTATTAAAACATATAAAAAAATATTTTGACCTCAACAATTTTGTTGTCATTAAATTTAGCCTTTTTAAATAAACCTAAAATATCTCAGCACACAAAATAAATCGGTAAGGTGACAAAAGGTCTCCTTGTCTCAACCTTCTTTAGAGAGAAAATGATTGACAATAAGCGTCATTTAAGAAAACTGAGAAAGAGATTGTGGAATCATAGTTCATAATTAACGAAATCCAATATTGAGAGAAACTCAACTCTACAAGACTCTTTGTAGGAAAGGCTACTCAATCTGATCATAAACTTTTCGAACAATTTACCCCATACCCCCACAATTGTACCTATACCCTCACAAATTTTTAAAAATGCCAAATATACCCTTTTTTTTACTATTTTACCAATTCAAATTCACTTTTTTTTTATCTTCCAAAGATTTTTGGGCCAGAAAAAAAAAAGATTTCTGGTATATAAAAGTTTCCGGTAGTTACCGAAAAACTTTTTCAAGTTTTCCGGTACAGAAGGTTCTACCGAAAAACTTTTTTCATGTTTTAGTGTTCCAATTTTTTTTTAAAATTTTTTTAAACTACCGGAAAACTTGAAAAAAGATTTCCATAACATAAATGAACTACCGGAAATCTTTTTTCAAGTTTTTCGATAGTGTTCCAATTTTTTTTTAAACTGTTAGAAAACTTGAAAAAAGATTTCCGGAACAGAAATGAACTCATGGAAATCTTTTTTCAAAATTTCAGGTAAAGAAGTGTAAAATTAACACTACCAGAAAACTTGTGAGAAAATTTTCTAGTGTTCCAATTTTTTTTTTAAATTACCAGAAAACTTGAAAAAAGATTTCCGAAACAGAAATGAATTACCGGAAATTTTTTTTCAAGTTTTCCGGAATAGATATGAACTATCGAAAAACTTGAATGAAGTTTTTCGGAACACAAGTGAACTACCAGAAAACTTGAATGAAGTTTTCCGGCTGAATTTTCCAAAATTAAATCACTTTTTTCGGAAATGTTAAATGATGGAATGGTAAAAAAAAGTTAGATATTATATAGATTAAATGAAAATCAAATTTAAGTCATATTTATCATCATATATGTGAAATTGATTTTCTTGAAATAATGATCAAATTATTAAAATAACAATAAATTATATGCATAATAACTCCTGTGATCCTTTAACTTAATTTGAGGTAACATTTTAGTCCTTTATTTTTTTTCTCCTATTTTAGTATTTTATGTTTTTGAATAATTACTGAAGTGGCTAGAATATCACTAGAAGGGGTGTTGAATAGAGATATTCAAGGTTTTTAAAATTCTGTTATTGTTTTAATATGTTGTCCTCTTTCAGAGGATGATTTATCATATGTTGAAAGTTGAGAGAGAGAATAATGACACACGAATTTTTATACTGGTTCACCCAAAGATAGCTACGTCAAGTCCTCACACTCTTGTGAGTTTTTACTAAGTATCAAAAGCTATCAGCCTCTCATTGAGGTTGATTACAAACTGTGTATTCTTAAGTTTCACCAAGCTTACAATTCTTTCCTTCTGATTTCTCTTCAAGTGTTACTCACTTGAAGGTCTAAAAATGATATGAAGTAGTTTGACAGGATTTACTTTCTATAAAGATGAAACAAAGTTCTAGTTAAAGATTATAGAAAGCTTGAAAGGAGATTGAAAATTGCTCTTGATAGCCTCTTGATGTTTTTCTGTTTTTTGCTCGTTTAGTTGTGTGTATCTGCTGAAGAAGAGCAGCCTTCCTTTTATAGAGAGAAGGAAACTTTCTCTTCAAGAAAATTTTCCTTTCTGACCGTTTTTTCAAGATGTAATGAACCTCACTGTTGTTGCAAATTTACAGCCTTGTCATTTTGTCATTTTACAGCCTGGCACATGGGAGGTTACTTCTTTACTTGGCTTTCCAGGAGGATAGATCATTCCATATGGTTTTAACAACTGGTCAGTGCTCTTTTCTGGTTCCAAGTCATGACCCTTCTCTGGTCGTGGATGATGCAGCTTTTGATACTCTGGAACTGTTAGTTGTTCTTAATGTGAGAGGATGAATGAGCAGCTAGAAATTATCCTCTGGTAATTTCCTTTTGGTGTCTGAAGTTCACTTTATGGTATCTGACTTCTGATGTTTACCTTCCAGAGTTCATCTTCTGATATTTATCTTCTGGTGTGTATTTTCTGAAATTCATCTTCTGATGTTTATCATGTGAAGTTTGTCTTCTGAATTTCTGGTATTCATTTTCTGGTGTATTTCATGTGAAGTTCGTCTTCTGAGTTTTATCCTTTGATGTTCATCTTTTTATCCTCTGATATGTTTCTTCTGAAATTCATCTTCAGATGTATATCTTCTGATATTCATTTATGATTTTCATCTTCTGATATCGACCAATCTGGGCTAGCAAACTGGTCTGTTGAGATCCTCTGATCTCGGCCAATACTGGACCATTTATTCTAACCTTCTGATTTCGACCAACACTGGGCCATTTATTCTAACCTTCTGATTTCGACCAACACTGGGCCATGGTCTGATCATCTGATCTTGGCCAACACTGTACTGGGTCTGGATTAGTTCTGGACAAAGGATATTTCTGTCTGGACCTTTTAGCTTATCTTCTGATTAATTCAGGGCTGTTTTTTACTTCACTGTCAGGCCATCTTCTGGTCAGAAGAACTTCTTGAATAAGTCTGACTTATGATTTCTTCTGGTCTAGATCCAGTCTTCCTCTAGCAGGTTTCCTTCTGGTCTGGTCCATGTCTACTTCTGACTTTGTTTCCTTCTGATATGGGCCAGCAAAGATATCCTCTGGTGATTTCAGCATGCATCCTCTGGTATCTTTTGGATGCTTTATCTGGTGTTTTCAACTCTCAGGTTTTCTGTTTCAGCTTCTGGTTTTTTGTTCCAGATGTTCTGCTTCTGGTGTTTTCCAGATGTTCTGCTTCTGGTGTTTTTTGTTCCAGATGTTTTGCTTCTGTTTTCCAGATGTTTTGTTTTCTGGTTTTCTGTTCCAGATGTTTTGCTTTTGTTTTCCAGATGTTCTGCTTCTGGTTTCCCAGATGTTCTGCTTCTGGTTTCCCAGATGTTCTGCTTCTAGTGTTTTCTAGATGTTCTGCTTCTGGTGTTTTCCAGATGTTCTGCTTTTGGTGTTTTTTGTTCTTGATGTTTTGCTTCTGTTTTCCAGATGTTTTGCTTCTGGTTTTCTGTTCCAGATCTTCTGTTTTCCAGATCTTCTGATTCTGGTGTTTTAACTTCAAATTTTCTGCTTCAAGAATTAACGGCTTTGTTTCCTGCATGCATTCGTTCTTCTGGACAAGAGGTTGCGATCTTTGGATCCTATTCCTTTCTTTGTACAATACTTAAATGCACGCATTAGTGTAATCATAATCTTAAGATAATTTTGTTATCATTAAAAGAGATTTTTTCTCAACAATTACAATTTTACTCTTTAAATGGGGTTAAGACAACGTTAAAAAATTCCTAATATGTTTTCTTCTTGAATGATTTATGGTCTATAACATGACATCTGATTAATTGTATAAACTATATTTTGTGTAAAATTATAAATTATCTTGAATTTGAAATTGATTATTTAAAATAAAGATCAATTTTTTTTTTGAGTTTGAATTTGTGTCACAACATATCAAATACAATTACCATATGAGCTTTACTATGGAACAAATAAAGATCAAATTTATTAAAATAAAATTATACTTATCACAATTCACATTTAAATTTTATTAAACTTTGACATATGCAATTGCTAAATATTTTATTTTTAAAAGAAAATATTCGAAACTATAAAATTAAAGTATACTATATTTGTCATTGATATATATATCATAAAAAATGTTCAAACAAATTATCTTGAATTTTTAAAAAAAATTTAACTATATTATGTTGAAGAGAACGAGCATGGATTTTATTGCGTCAGGGGTTTGCCTACCATTATGTATGATAAACTTGATAGATAACTCAAAGTTGAAAGTATATTGTGATTGAAATAAGTTGTGGAGCTTGACTGTACCTTAAAAGTTGAAGAACTTTATCTAGCGGGCAACGTCTAATTTGTTGGAACCAAGTTGGTTCTAGGAACAATTCCTTCATTATATTTTGATGACAACAAATGTATTTTGTGAGAGCGATTTATTGCACTAATGATTTCATTGAGTGTGGAGATGTCAAAGGAAACTAAAACATCATAGCAAACGAAAATGTCAGAGGAAACGAAGACATCAGAGTCAAGTGAAGTCGAAGGAATTCAATGCAACTTTCAAACTCTAGTTATTGCACACGCTGTTGTGTGCGCGCATCTACCTCTGAAACGTTTGTCTCGTGTACCTCTGAAGCTTCTGTACATCTGCCTCTGAAGATTAAAGCATGAATCTATTTAGCATGCCTCTGAAGTTTGAAGCATGTCTCTGAAAAGCCTACTACAATAATTTTTAAGGTTTTATTTGATTTGCTTATAAAGCTCAAGTTACAGTCGCTCTGAACACTGCAATTTGCTCTAAGATGTTGCAACAAGGTGACGTTGTTCATGCCACTAATTCTAACTCATGCAGATCTGACTCTAATTACCTGAACCAAGCAACACATCATCTAACTCTGATGATCAAGTTATGTTATGATGAAGAAAATCAATGGTTTTAATGGAAAGTCAACACTCTAACGAAGACTGAGTTATTTAATAATTCTGATGGTCCAAGAATATATTTTGATCTATTCTCATTGCTCTTAAACAAGCGTATGAAAGAAGATTCAAGGTGAATTATTTTCAAGCGCTCTCTAGACATTCTCACACAGAATCATTCTAGAAGATTTTGTTGAAGATTCATTTTGAAATTAATTAAGCTCAACGGTCATATTTTCAAACCATATCTATCAAAGTTTATTTTTTTGTGAAGATCTATGTTGACCTTGCAGAAGGAAGATACTTTCAGAAGATTCAAGGAGAATTGTTTTCAAGCGCTATCTAGACATTCTCACAGATAATCATCATAGAAGATTTGGTTGAAGATTTGTTTTGGAATTAATCAAACTTCAACGGCCATATTCTCAAACCGTATCTATCAAGGTTTATTTTCTGTGAAGATTTTTCTTGACCTCGCGCAAGGAAGATACGCTTAGAATTTGGCTGAGACAGTATTGAAGTCTTAATTCATGCTTTATAAAGGGATCAATTCTTAAGAAGAAAACACAACAATTCAGAAAATCTTACGAACGCAAAAAATTCTCTAAGTATTCAATTTCAATGTTTCAGTTTTAAAGCGAAGGCACTCATTCAATTTAAATTACTTAGTGCTTAGTGCTATTTTTTAAGTGTGTAATTCATTGTAATCATTTTGCTTAGAAGAAGCAACGCAGAACCAAGCTTCGCCCCCTTGTAACCCAACTCAATAGAGTGGCTATTTCGCCTCAACGACTTGTAGTTTTATCAAATTGGAAATTGAGAAGACTTGACTTGTAGGGTGAATGTGTTGTAGTGCTTCAACAGTATGTAGATTTCAGGTTGGAAGTTGAGAAAACTGACTTGTAGGGTCAAGTGTTGTAATTCAAGTTCTGGATAAATCCTTCTATGTGAAGAGACTGAACGTAACTGTCACGTTGATAGTAAACCAGTATAAATTCTAGTGTTTTTCCTCTGCTCTGATACTTTGTTTTGTTGGTGCCTTTTGCACGCTCCAACGAGTATGAACCAAATTGTCTCACGATGTTACAAACTTAGCTCGTGTACTTCTTTAATGAAGAGCCGACATGGAGGTGTCAATTCCTCCCCTAGATGTGAGTTATTGGGGAAGATCAGTTTATTATACATGGAATAACTTTTATACACTGAGTGACAGCCCTTTCACTCAACACTATCAGATCACTAAGGTCGAATTTTGTTTCTACTAGACGGATGGATCTTGCATTCAAGCTCTCTTCTGCCTTTGCACTCGAGCGTCACTCTCTATCATGCGGGGATTCTTTAAGGAATTGACTATGCTTCTTAACATGGATTTCTGGAATTCTTCAAAAGGATCCTAAAGTACAAAACTCTTAAACTATAACTAGGTCAAATTAAAGGCTAGTAAATAAATTTAGTAAATGGAAAAAAAAATAAAGACAATAACGTAATGAATGCAATAAAAGATGAAGTAAATGATAAAAAATAAAAGCAAGATAGATGAATATATTTGTGTTGGATTATTGTGTCTCAATCAGTTGTTTTCTACATTCTTGACTCATCAATGCACATATATATCATGTAAGTGGATGATCTTCAATTATCACCTCCATATTCAAAGTTTCTAATAGCCAAAAAACTATATTGCATTATTTATGCAATGCAAATCTTCCTTGGCACTTCAATCCTCAAAACGTTTGAACCAATCACTAATGGTTCTGGCAAGGATTCTAGTGTCATTCAAAGAAACAGATTTGAGCCTTTGAGCAACAGCATCTGCTGGAGTATAAAACTTACCCACTTCCCATCTTGGTTCCTAAACACCAAGCAATGAACAAAAAGCAACACAAAATTTAAATGTGTTAGAACAACAACCCTGATTCAAAAGAAAACAGATATGAAAAATGCAATCAAAGAATGATCATGGAGTTCGACCAATTGTACTTACATCTCCAACTGTAGAACTGCAATACCTTTCTATTACTATTTAATCTTAGGGTTACAGATTACAACTTGATTTTAAATATCATAGTCCAATTTACAAGATTACCCTTGGCCCATAACACAAGGGGGTTTGCCCCTCACACCCTCCAATTGTAGCCCAACTAACGTTTGGGCCCAAAGGGCATCCGCTCAAGCAACTTGCCCGGTTATCAGTAAACTATGAGCCATAGCCAACAAAATGAAATGAAATATAAGGCTGCTATAAGAAGCAATCATTAGAGAATATCAATATAAATAACTTGTTTCTTAGCAAAGGATAATCATATTTAACACAACCAAAAAGGAAAACTAAACACTACAAAAGTGTATGAAAATTCATTCTTCCTTCAATCAAATTAGATTCTCAAAGTGGTAGAAGAATTCATTTCATTTGGATTTTTTCTTTACATGGAGTTAATCACAAATAGTGCTAACCAAACCAAAGATTGGAGTTAAATCTATTAGTCACTGCCATGATTATTAGACACTACAAAAGTATGGAATAAAGGAGGATGCAGAAAAGTTTTACCTGGATGCATGGTGTGATGTGATTACCACTTAATTCTACTTTTTCTACCTTCCCGCCAAATGACTCCACACGAGGCTTGAGTGTTTCTTCAAGAATATTTGTCTCATCGATCATGTCGAAATTGAATTTCACCTAAAGAGACAAAAAGAAAAACAAAATCAGACACATCTTACCAATGCTAGCTATCTTTCAAAAGTAAGTTCTGCGGTTAGACAAACCAATAATGTGTGTTTGACATTGTATGAACTTTTAAAGCAATCGCGATTTTCGGATGGTGTTGGCTTGAACTCTGAGACTCCTTGTGAAACCTGACAGAGATATATATATATATACTCATCAGGAAGAAAATATATATATATATATACATATACACACAATCATTAACTTGTAAAAAAATGAATTTTAAGCATCATTGTGTAATTTGCCATGAAGACGCAAATATTCAACCATGCTCAAGTTGGGTTTCATACTTTTCAATCACTATATAGCCCTGACGCTTCAGATTGAATGCGTGTCTAGTGTCTGCACCGACACGTGTGTTACACCCAATCACTTCTATTTTCTCAAATTATTACCAGTTTCGTGTCTCTGTTAGTGTTTCAGAGATCATTATAGACCATGGTCACAAAGATCATCATAAGCTTTTTATAGATTAACCTAAGGGATTATAAGCATCAAATGGAACCAAAATTAACTGCAAAAAAGAAAGACTTATGGAAGTGGTAGGTACAAAATCAATAACTGGAGTCACAAGAACCAACAGCAAAATTTGACCTCCAAGGTTTTCCCTTTAGCACATACTACTAGTTCCTTATTGAAAATAAATATCATAACATAATCTAAAGAATCAACGGTTAACATATACCTCATCCATTACTAAAGGAAGCTGATCAACAAATTTAGTTAAGGAATTCAAAGCTTCCTGTTCACTTTCCTGCAGAACTGATCCAACAGCATCCAGCATCATCTTCCATGCATCTCCTACATATGTTGCAGATGGCATGCATAATCATTATATTATATAAAATTATACATACACAAATCCTTTTAGTTAATCTATGAAATGAAAAGATAAAATCTACATGTAATTAAACAAACCAATGAGTTCCACAAGAATGGTTGAGGCAATAACACAACTATTTCATTTACATTAACTGATTTTAACATCAGAAATACATTATTAGAGGATCATACAAAGTAAATATGTTTTGTATTCTAACAAATTTAGCATCGACGACAATGCTTTCTTTTGGAAAATTTCAACAGTAGGGTGAGTGAGACAGTTTACAAAGTTATAGCAAACCGTTCAGAATTTCAAAACAGGCGCAATCTCAGGAGATACCTGGTGCATTTCTAGCTATCAAGTAAATAGGATTTGCTACGACAACCGGCATTAGCTGGCTGACTGCAGGACCCAACTGCAAGACATCAATACAAAGTTTTAGAAACGCAATTGACATGAACAACTTACACACATGCTTTATCATATGAAATGTAGTATGAAAGATGAACGATATAAGCCCTTTAAAAAACATCTGTTAGAACAGCAACTCCAGTTCAAAAGAAAATAGATATGAAAACACAAAGAACAAATGAGATTTGATCATAGAGTTCGGTCAATTGTGCCTACGTCTCTGACTGCATAGTGGCTACAATACCTTTCTACTATGATTCAAGCTTACAGTTTACAATACACAACTTGTGTTTAAATACTATGGTCCAGTTTACCAAATTACCCCTGAACTGGACCAACTTATCAGCCATACCCAACATCTTTACTCCTCAAGGCCATATGAAATTATGTCAGAAAGCATGTTTATTTCAGTGGTTTTGATGCTGTATAGAATGGTAAGAATGAAGAGAATAATTGATTCATTTGCAACAAAATTGAATGTTCTAAATTTCCAGCAAGTTGATGGTATGCTGATAATGCTTATACTAATTGAACTTAATTGAATGTATAAATGTTATATTGCTTGTGCTTACCAGCTAATTATATACACTGGGATTGGAAAATGATAAAGAAATGGAAACAAAAGCTTATTTAAGCTGACTTAATGGTTTTTCATTTATTTGGACAGATATACAGAATCCTCAGCTACGCTTAATATATTAAAAAAAATAATGTTGAAAATTCAGTTGTGATTCCAACATATTCATGACAAGTATTTAGTATGGTTAGATTTGTTCCATCACCACCTTAATTACTTTGTGTAAATCAGTAAATTATCCAAGGTAAATACAAAATTTCAATAAATTGTTTCCAAACAATGAATATTTCTTCAAAGAACATTCTTATTAAACCATATGTTAACCAGACAACGATTTATACCTCTATGTAACATAACAATCCATCTTCCAAACTAAACTTTTTCATAATGAAACTTTATGTGGCAAGGTACATATGAAGCATGAATACTAACAAGACACTAGACACGTCGACACCGGTAATAATTTGAGAAAATGAATTAATTGAATGTAATATAGGTGTCAGTGTCGTGTCGGTATTTGACACCGACATGTGTCGGACACCGGGACACGCCTTCGATTAAAAGTGTCGGTGCTACAGAGTAATCTCAATCACAACCATGAAAATCAATCATTCAATTAAGGTAACCTATAAAGACTCTTAGATAAATTGTAGTGTTTAAACAAGTAAGAATGTTGTTAATACCTGCTCAAAGTAAGGGACTGCCTCCGTTGCTGGTTTATTGTTGTAAGCAATTACGGCATTAGCCTTCCACAAGAGATACATACCTTTTCATCACATTCCTTGAATTGATATAACTATAAGTCTATAAGTTTTACTAAAGAAAATTAAATTTTATAATCTGCATTATGCTTCCATAAACTAAAACATGCTTATAATAATTTAATTAATATAATATTGTATCAAAATCCTTTTTGTTCATAGATAAATAAATACAGTCTTGTACTCTAGCAGCCAGAAAAAATAACCAAACCTTGGGTAGTTTCTCAGAAAATAAGCTTCCTGTGAGTAGTTGAAGAAGTGCACCATTGCTACAAATTCAAATTTACATAAAAAATAAAAATAAAGGTTACGTGACCTTGACTTCATTTAGATTGATACTAAACAAAACAACACACCTAATGGTTCTAAATTGCAGAAACCACAATTCCGGCCACAATATAACAGTTTTAGAGGTCTCTGCAACAGTATTGCAATTACGGTTGCATCGACCACATTCTATCACAATATAACAGTTCGCTACGTAAATGCAGCCGCAGTTTAAAACCATGTAAAGGGCATACCTATGGCCAACTGAGAAAAGAGGAAGGTCTACAAGCTGAGCAGGTGACAAATTGGCTTGAGGCAACCCATATGTGAGGATTGTATCCAAACAAGTATGAAATCTCTCATATACTTGTTTAGCAGCTTGAGAATGATCAAATGTCACATTGTAAGGCACCACTACAACAAGAAAACCTTCCTTTGCCAATAACTCTAGTAGATAGCTGCAATTTGCAAAAGCAAAAAATCAAATAAAGAAAAACTTGAATATTATTATTACTACCATACAAAAAATCAAACTTTACATTGAAAAATCAAAAGGGTAAGACACAATAACTCTATTAGATACTACAATTTGCAAAAAGAAAAAATAAATAAAAAAAACTTGAATATCACATTACCACCATGGAAAGATTCAAACTTTAGATTGAATAAACAAAAGGGTAAGAAAGAATACCCATAAGTAAGTTCAGGAATAGCACCAATGAAGGCACCACCAAGGAATTTGATTATGGCCCTAGGATTTGGAGTAGGTGGTGGAATC
The DNA here is from genome assembly GCA_037974295.1 of Cicer cuneatum. Classification (NCBI taxonomy): domain Eukaryota; kingdom Viridiplantae; phylum Streptophyta; class Magnoliopsida; order Fabales; family Fabaceae; genus Cicer; species Cicer cuneatum. The sequence goes on along the minus strand of JBBPBO010000001.1, from coordinate 75,106,373 downwards.
ACAAGACAAGAATCTAAGTTTGTGTACATCTTGCTATTGATTCTCATACTTGTGTTTCTTCCAACATACATATCAGAAGCTATCTTTGTTGTATTTGCCACCATCTTAGTAGACAAAGATTGATATTGGAGACATCTGTTGAATGAAGAACCATTTGGGTGTCGGTGTCTCAAACCATCAAACATAGACAGATACTTAGTATTCTTTGAAGAGAGTGTGAATTTGAAATTTGAGGCTAAGATGGAGGAGGTCACCATTTCCATTGTGAACTGAATAATAAAACTCACTAACCAAGGAAGAACACTGTTGGCCTATGCAATTACAAAGTGTTGTGGAAAATAAACTTATAAATTAATGAATTATTTGTATATTATTTCTTTTGTTGAATTTTGTATATTACTTTTGTGTTGTAATTGTTGAAGTTATTTCTGTGTGTTGAAGATTTTGCCACGATTTTAAGGCCTCTCCATGTTGTTTGAATTTGAAATTTTATGGCTTTGGTCTTTGTTGATTTGTTGTGTTTGTTTTTTCACTTTTAAATATATTACCAGAAGTTTTAGATTTGTTATTATATTTTAGGTTAAATAGCACGTGCGTAGTCCCTTAACTTAATTTCAGTTAACGTTTTAGTCTTTTATTTTTTTTTTTTTTTTTT
>JBBPBO010000001.1:75091009-75105606 GCA_037974295.1 Cicer cuneatum | reverse complement strand
AATTTTAAGTGACAATTGGTCTTTTATGTTTTAAAATGTTAACAATATTATCTTTTTTTTTAACAATAAATTAAAAAATTCATCAAAATTTTCAACTAAAACCCATAAAATTATTATATTCTTTAATATAGTACAAATTTTATCAAATTCGTAACTCAAATCTTCAAATAGAATCATATTTTCATTTTTTATTTGATGTTGTTAGAGATGGAATTTTAAAAATCAAATAAAGAATACAAATATGAGTTTATTTGAATATTTGAGTTACGAATTTGATGAAATTTATATTATATTAAAGAATATAATTAATTTTATGGGTTTTTGTTGAAAATTTTGATGAATTTTTGTAAAAAAAAAAAGATAATATTGTTAATATTTTAAAACATAAAAGATTAAATTGTCGCTTAAAATTAAAATAAATGACCAAATAAAAAAAATAAAGAACTTATTTACAATTGTGATTGACCAAATATTTTTTATGATTTAACGATTGTGATTGACAAATAGTGTAAAAATTATTTACACCAAAAGTGTATATGAGTTAAATGCTTTAGTTTTTAGGTGAATTGGATTGAGCTGAAAGTTTATATAAAAAATATTTTGTTTTTAAGTCTTTACATTGACATTTTATGTTTTTTTAAGTTTATTAAATTTATTTATTTTTTAAGTTAATTGGATTGAGATGAAAGTTTAAGGTGGGTATTTCTTTTGATAATGAGGAGACTAAGAAAAAGTAAAAATCTTATTCATTTGGTTTTTGTCCTATAAATAGGTCAGCTCAAAGCCTAAAAGGCCAGTTCGGTTGATTACAGGGCCAAATGGACTAAAGCAAAATATTAAATTGTTTTTAAGTTTTTTTTTACTGTATGTAAATTGAAATGTGAGTCAACTAGGTCAGACAGCCTAATGATATCTTAATAACTAGAATGTAGACTAAAAACACTAACTGTTTTAGTTTTGGACTGTAGTACCTCAATTTTGTCTGACTAATTAAAAACATTTTAAAAAAAATAATAATAAAAATATTTTGCACTTATTATTATTATTAAGTAAAAAAAAATTAAATTTGGTCTAATTTTGAATTTATGTGTGTTTCCGTTACATTACAATTAACACATAAAATAAAATAATTAATTAAAATAATTATTAAAAAAAATAGAAGGGTTTAGTTGCTGCACTTTCTTTCTCCATTTCTTCTTCTTTCCTTTTGCCCCAATCATGCTCTATATTTACAACTATGTTTCCTCTTTATTTTTTTATTTTTGTTTTTATTTTAATAAAAGTATTATTTTTACCATTTAAACACTTAATCAAAAAGGCTAGCCACCTATTTCCTTATATGTTTGAAGTTGCTTCCTCTTTATTTTTTTATTTTATTTTTGTTTTTATCTTAATAAAGGTATTATTTTCACCATTTAAACACTTAATCAAAAAGGCTAGCTACCTATTTCCTTAAATGTTTGAAGTTGCTTCCTCTTTATTTTTTATTTTATTTTTATTTTTATTTTTATCTTAATAAAGGTAATATTTTCACCATTTAAACACTTAATCAAAAATGTTAGCCACCTATTTCCTTAAATGTTTGAAGTTGCTTAATTTTGGAGCTAAAACAATAAAAAAATCCAGGATCCAGTTTTACATCATAAATACTTGGACTAATCACTTAGTGCTATAAATTGAGAACAAAAAATCACTAAAGAGAATGAGATTTTCTAATCACTAAAAAAAACAAGAAAATAGAGAGAATAAGGAGTAGAAGAGAAACAATATTTCAAATAGAAGAAAATCTGATACCAAAACAAACATATCATTAGGAAGGAAAAGCAAACAGAAAAGAGAGATTAAGGTATTTCTTTCATCTTTACTCTATAATCGTTGTATTTGTTACTCAAATGTAATATATAAATTGAATTATTAATGAAAAATGAAACTTGTTGTTGTTATACAAAAATTATGTTTTGATTTGTGAGAGTATAAACAAAAATAAGTTATGAAGAAAAGAGTAGAAAATATAAGACTAAAAACTCAAACCTCTAACGATGGTGTTGCCGAAAAAACCGTATTTTTTGCCGCCTTGCTCACCCTCTCGATCTATTTTTCTTTCTCTCAATGTTTTATTTTTCTCAATCTCTTTCTCCCTTTCAATCCTCCTATTTCTCTATTTAAATCTCTTCTGTTCCCTTTTTGTTCTTTTTTTTTTCTTTTACGGTTATCTTTTCTTTTCTGTTCTTTCTATTATGTTTGCCATGAAATGAAATGTGTTGGGCCTTGCTCTTATTCTATTTGCTATTCTCCTACTGTACCTGTGTTTCAGCCATGTTTCCTCCATTTTCTTCATGCTATGTCTATTCATCCTATTGATGTAACCACTACTAGTACCTTTTGATAATATCCTCTAGTTTTTTTTTGTAATTTAACTTTAACAATTAAACCTTTTTTTTTTGTTTTTTTAAAACTACAGTTATACTCTTTCTAAAAATTTGAATTTAATTTATTTATTAGTTCAATATCAAATTCTATATAAAAAAAAACAAATAAGTATTGCATTAAAAATTAGTTAATTAGAATATTTTTATTTTTTAAATCTCATCTTCACATATAAACTAATAAATTAAAATTTATAAACGAATTAATAAATAAAAATCATTATTAAATATTAACTAGACATGACATCCTTTAACCCATGAGTAGTAGAATATGAATTATACAACCCGATAGTTTTTAAAAAATTATTTTAAAAAAAAATAAATGAATCTAAAATTAACTTTTTTTTAAATATTAGATTAATTAGATGTGACATCTTTTATAATTTGGGGACTGAATGTGATAAGAAAGAAATTAAAATTGGTATGTCTATAAAGGGAAGTGAACGAGAAAAGTTGGTTAAACTTTTATTTGACTATATGGACGTCTTTGCATGGTCATATCAAGATATGCCTGGGCTAGATACTAACATAGTTGAACACAAGCTACCACTCAGGCCTGAATGTGCTCTAATTAAACAAAAATTGAGGAGAATGAGGCCTGATATGTCACTTAAAATTAGAGAAGAGGTCAAAAAGCAATTTGATGCTGGTTTCTTAGCATTAGCAAAATATCTTCAATGGGTGGCTAATATTGTCCCAGTTCCAAAAAAGGATGCAAATGTCCGAATGTGCTTGATTATCGGGATTTAAATAAAACAAGTCCTAAAGACGATTTTCCTTTGCCTCATATTGATGTCTTAGTAGATAGCACTGCTCAATATTCTCTTTTTTCCTTCATGGATGGTTTTTCAGGATACAATCAAATCAAGATGGCTCCCGAGGATATGGAGAAAACCACATTCATCACACATGGGGAACCTTGTGTTATAAAGTGATGCCATTTGGATTGAAGAATGTTGGGGCAACCTATCAAAGAGCAATGGTGACATTGTTTCATGACATGATGCATAAGGAGATAGAGGTTTATGTAGACGATATGATTGCAAAATCTCGGACCGAAGAAGACCACGTGGTTAACCTTCAAAAGTTATTTGTGTGACTAAGGAAGTTCAGACTCTGTTTAAACCCTGCTAAATGCACTTTTGGCGTGAGATCAGGCAAGTTACTTGGGTTTATCGTTGGTCAAAAAGGGATAGAGGTGGATCCAAATAAAGTAAGAGCAATAATAGAAATGCCAGCTCCACGCACGGAAAAAGAAGTCCATGGCTTTTTGGGGAGATTGAATTACATTTCCAGATTCATATCAAATCTAACTGCAACATGCAAGCCAATTTTCAAGTTGTTGCACAAAGACCAAAAGGTTGAATGGAATGAGAATTGTCAAAAAGCTTTTGAGAACATTAAACAATACTTGTTAAAACCTCCAATCCTGGTACCTCCAGTTCCTGGAAAACCACTTATTATGTACTTAACAGTGCTTGATGGGTTAATGGGTTGTGTGTTGTGGCAACACAATGAATCTGGTAAGAAAGAGCATGCTATTTATTATTTGAGCAAAAATTTCACTAGTTGCGAAACAAGATATTCACTACTTGAACGAACATGTTGTGCACTAGCATGGGCTGCTCATCGGCTAAGGCAATACATGTTATGTCATACAACTTGGTTGGTGTCTAAAATGGACCTAATTAAGTACATCTTTGAGAAACCTGCTCTTATTGGAAGGATCGCCCGCTGGCATATGTTGTTATCAGAATACGATTTAGTGTATGTTACACAGAAGATTATCAATCAATGCAGTGTGTATTCCCCAATGAAGAAAAATGGACGTTGATGTTTGATGGTGCTTCTAATGCATTAGGGCATGGAATTGGAGCCATTTTGATTTCCCTAGAGAACCAATTCACTCCATTTACGGCTAGATTGTGTTTTGATTGCACAAACAATATAGCAGAATACAAGGCATGTGTCATGGGCATTAAAGTAGCCATTGAATCAAAGGTAAAGGTTCTTGAGGTATATGGAGACTCATCATTGGTCATCCATCAAACGAAAAGAGAATGGGAAACTCGAGATTCCAAATTGGTTCCGTATCACATGCACATCAAAGAGTTGACAGAATACTTCGAGAAGATCACTTTTCACCATATTCCTCGAGAAGGAAACCAATTGGCCGACGCCTTGGCCACATTGTCATCAATGTTCAAAATAAGCATCGATCAGGATGTGCCGGTCCTAAAAATTCAACAAAAGGATAAGCCAGCATATTGCTTATCAATAGAAGAAGAGCCCGATGGCAAGCCATGGTTTTACGATATCAAATCCTATGTTAAGAATAGGGAATATTCATTGGGCATTTCTGAAAATGACAAGAGGGCTTTGAGAAGGTTGTCAATGAACTTCTTCTTAAATGGTGACATGCTTTATAAGCGAAACCATGACATGGTTCTCCTTAGATGTGTGGATAAAATAGAAGCAGAGAAAATCATTCAAAAGGTCTATGAAGGTTCTTTTGAAACTCATGCAAATGGGCACGCAATGGCAAGAAAAATCTTAAGGGCTGGCTACTATTGGTTGACCATGGAGTCTGATTGTTTTAGTTATGTAAAGAAATGTCATAAATGTCAAATCTATGCTGATAAAATACATGTACCTGAAGTGGCTAGAATATCACTAGCAGAGGGTTGAATAGAGATATTCAAGGTTTTTAAAATTATGTTACTATTTTTAATCTGTTGTCCTCTTTCAGAGGATGATTTATTAGATGTTGAAAGTTGAGAGAGAGAATAATGACACACGAATTTTTATACTGGTTCACCCAAAGATGGCTACGTCCAGTCCTCACACTCTTGTGAGTTTTTGCTAAGTATCAAAAGTTATCAGCCTCTCACTGAGGTTGATTACAAACTGTGTATTCTTAAGCTTCACCAAGCTTACAATTCTTTCCTTCTGATTTCTCTTCAAGTGTTACTCACTTGAAGGACTAAAAATGATATAAAGTAGTTTGACAGGATTCACTCTTTATAAAGATGAAACAAATATCTAGTGAAAGATTGTAGAAAGCTTGAAAGGAGATTGATAATTGCTTTTGATAGCCTCTGATATTTTTCTGTTTTTTGCTCGTGTAGTTGTGTGTGTCTGCTGAAAAAGAGCAGCTTTCCTTTTATAGGGAGAAGGAAACTTTCTCTTCAAGAAAATTTTTCTTTCTGACCATTTTTTCAAGATGTAATGAACCTCATTATTGTTGCAAATTTACAGCATTGCCATTCTGTCCTTTTACAGCCTGGCACATGGGAGGTTACTTCTTTACTTGGCTTTCCAGGAGGATAGATCATTCCATATGGTTTTAACAACTGGTCAGTGCTCTTTTCTGGTTCCAAGTCATGACCCTTCTCTGGTTGTTGATGATGCAGCTTTTAATACTCTGGAACTGTTAGTGGTTCTTAATGTGAGAGGATGAATGAGCAGCTAGAAATTATCCTCTAGTAATTTCCTTTTGGTGTCTGAAGTTCACCTTATTATATCTGACTTCTGATGTTTACCTTCCAGAGTTCATCTTCTGATATTTATCTTCTGGTGTGTATTTTCTGGAATTCATCTTCTGATGTTTATCATGTGAAGTTTGTCTTCTGAATTTCTGGTATTCATTTTCTGGTGTATTTCATGTGAAGTTCGTCTTCTGAGTTTTATCCTTTGATGTTCATCTTTTTATCGTCTGAAATGTTTCTTCTGAAATTCATCTTCAGATGTATATCTTCTTATATTCATTTATGATTTTCATCTTCTGATATTGGCCAATCTGGACTAGCAAACTGGTCTGCTGAGATCCTCTGATCTCGGCCAACACTGGACCATTTATTATGTCCTTCTGGTTTCGACCAACACTGGGCCATTTATTCTGACATTCTGATTTCGAACAACACTGAGCCATAGTCTTATCTTCTGATCTTGGCCAACACTGTACTGGGTCTGGATTAGTTCTGGACAAAGGATATTTCAGTCTGGACCTTTTAGCTTATCTTCTGATTAATCCAGGACTGTTTTTTCACTTCACTGTCAGGCCAACTTCTGGTCAGAAGAACTTGTTGAATAAGTCTGACTTATGATATCTTCTGGTCTGGATCCAGTCTTCCTCTAGCAGGCTTCCTTTTGGTCTGGTCCATGTCTCCTTCGGACTTTGTTTCCTTCTGATATGGGCCAGCAAAGATATCCTATGGTGATTTCAGGATGCATCCTCTGGTAACTTCTCGATGCATTATCTGGTGTTTTCAACTCTCAGGTTTTCTGCTTCAGCTTTTGGTTTTCTGTTCCAGATGTTTTGCTTCTGGTTTCCCAGATGTTCTGCTTCTGGTGTTTTCCAGATGTTCTGCTTCTGGTTTCCCAGATATTCTGCTTCTGGTGTTTTCCAGATGTTCTGCTTCTGGTTTCCCAAATGTTCTGCTTATGGTGTTTTCCAGATGTTTTGCTTCTAATGTTTTAACTTCAGATTTTCTTTATGGATTAAAGAGTTGTGTTTCCTGCATGCATTCAATCTTCTGGACAGGAGGTTGCGATCTTTGGATCCTGTTCCTTTCTTAGTACAAAACTTAAATGCACGCATTAGTGTAATCATAATCTTAAGATAATTTTGTTATCATTAAAAGAGATTTTTTTTTCTCAACAGTACCGCCAACCTCTTTGAATGTCTTAACATCACCTTGGCCATTTTCAATGTGGGGGATGGATGTTATTGGGCTCATCAAACCTAAGGCTTCAAATGGGCACCAGTTTATCCTATTAGCTATTGATTATTTCGCAAAATGGGTTGAAGCTGCTTCTTATGCCAACATGACGAGTGTTGAGACAAAATCTCTTTCATATGGTTTTAATGATAACAAAATTAATTGATTATGACTCTTGTTAAATCTAATCTGTGCTCTTGAGTGTTTTATAATTAGAAAACTGGTTATTCTTCAAATGAGATAAAAACTATGTAAAGTCAACAAGTTTTCAAACAAGAGGATGGACCAGAGGATGAACCCCTCAAAGAGGATGAACCAACTATTAGCCAAAATGTTCAGAATCACGTTAATTTTGCTTTCCTTCCAAGTGCAAAGTCAATTAACTATTTAAGTTTGACAGAGAAACAAGTCAACTGAAGAAAAAAGAAGGCAGAGGATGAGTGCAAATATTTGGAATATAGTAGAATGGACCTCTAGCTTTAATGCATAGGCTTATGATAAAAATGGTTCTACCTTTTCACCTGCACATAAAGGTTATACTAAACAAAGCCTAAAATAGAACCTGGCATGCCTTGGAGAACGAGAAAGAAAAAGGACAGCCAAGACACGGACTTCCAGGAGGTTTGCATCTGCCATACGAGGATGGACTGTACTCTCATTCTCCTGTAATCAAACAAGACAAAAGACAGTTGGATGGCATTTCTGTAATTCAGAATACTAGACCTTGACTTTTTGATCACTATGCTCAACGGATATGAAGCATCAAGAACCATTGTTAGTCTATCTTACAACTCTATAAAAGGATTGATGCACTTCTTCATTCAATACACAACTACAAGCAATCAAAGAAAAAGGCTAAGAGCTATCAAGTGTCATTCTTATCCTCTCTATTGTATTACACTAGATCTTTGAATCATCCTCTTAGAAAGGGCTAGTTAAGAGAAACATCAAAACACCTTCAAACTATACAGTAATTTCTAAGTGAGTTACACTTAGAAATAGTTGAAATTCGTGAGAAGATATTGTAAGCTTGGTGAAGCTTAAAAACACAAAAGTTGTAACTAACCTCTGAGAGAGGTTGACTGTTTTTAGTGAATTCTCACAAGTGTGTGAGGACTGGACGTAACCCTTTTTGGGTGAACCAGTATAAAGCTGTGTATGTCAATCTTCAATCTCTCTCTCTTTTACAATTAATCTGTTCTTTCACTTAACTTGAATTTCTAACTTCTTACCTTCATCCTCTAGAAGAGGATAAAGCTTTAAAACTTAAAAGAAATTTTTTAAACATCAAATATCTCTATTCAACCCCCCTTCTAGTGATATTCTAGTCACTTCAACGAGGAGCGTAGTGGTCAGATTCATCAAGAGAGACCTTATTTGTCGATATGGGCTGCCAAATAAGATTATCACGGATAATGCGACTAATCTGAACAACAAAATGATGAAGGAGTTGGGTGATAATTTCAAAATTCAGCACCATAGTTCTTCGCCTTATCGGCCGAAAATGAATGGAGCTTTAGAAGCGGCAAATAAGAATATCAAGAAAATCATACAAAAGATGGTAGAAACATACAAGGATTGGCATGAAATGTTTCCTTTTGCATTACATGGCTATAGAACGTCTGTTCGCACCTCAACAGGGGTAACTCCTTTCTCATTGGTGTATGGAATGGAAGCGGTACTTCCCACTGAAGTTGAAATCCCCTCGATTAAGGTCTTAATGGTAACAAAACTAGAAGAGGCACAATGTGTTCGATCACGATTTGACCAATTGAATCTCATTGAAGAAAAAAGAATGATAGCTCTGTGTCATGGTCAATTGTATCAAAAAAGACTTAAAAAAGCCTACGAGGAAAAAGTTCGTCCTCGAGAGTTTCAAGAAGGAGACTTGGTGTTAAAGAAAATATTGCCCATAAAAAAGGATTCTCGTGGAAAATGGACCCCGAATTACGAGGGACCATATGTGGTGAAAAAATCTTTCTCTGGGGGAGCTCTTATACTCGCAGAAATGGATGGAGAAGAACTTCCACTTCCAGTAAACTCAGACGCAGTCAAAAAATATTATGCTTGAAAAAGTATAGGCTCGCTATGTCGAAAACCTCAAAAGGCGACCTAGGAAAAAGTTAGAGCATCCCGATAGATTGAAAACTTGAAAGAGCGGTCTATGCAAAAGTTAGGGATATATAAAAAAAAGGAATAAAGAGAATCAAGTAGTTCAAATTGGGGCAGTTATTCTTCTTGGGTGCTGACCAACAGGAGTCCTAGATTACAAGAATAATTAGCGTTTGTTATCCCTTCAACTAAACATGAACACACTCATCCCTACATTGTAACCCCCTACCTCAATTATTTTTGTTCCCAATATAGTAATATGTTTTTTTTCAATGTTGTCTTTCGATGTTGTACATTACCTTTTTCCTTTTTCTTTTATCGTCCATTCCCTAAGCTAATTCAGTCTCATGGTTGTTTGTTCTAGCATTTTTAAAAGAAAATGTTATTTTATGATAATAAATATTGGAATTTGAAATAGGTGTAAATAAAAAATATTTTAATTATTTTGATATTTGAAAATATATACACGGAAACTTGATAGATTCTCAACATGTATGGGGATGTCAACACAAAAAAAAAGTAGTCATTTTAGACAATGTACTTTGTTTTGCCTCTAAAAAAGAGTCACACGAGATGTATAGAGTCATCATACAAAAAACGGTTGTTATCTTTATCTTTATTCATCTATTGAATCTTGTGGGTGCACAAGATCGTATAAGGATCGAGAATTAAAAAATGAACAAAGATTTTATCTATATTGTAAAACACATGATTCATGCATTTTACATTCATATTTTTTCACCTACTCAGACATGACATATGCATCTTCATTCACTCAACAACATTTTGCAATGTATAATGAGTGAATCATGCATATTTAATATTTATATTCAACAGTCTTTGTATTACATTACTCATTATACATTATGCATTTTTTGTTATGATTATCATAAATATATTCTCTCAACAAAAAAATCTATGTGTTGCCCGTGGTTTACATTTTTTTTACGATCATTCTTTAATTCTCGATCTACGCATCGGTAACCAATCCGAACACGATCATTCTTTAATTCTGGTCGATCTACGCATCGGTAACCAATCCGAAGACGGTCATTCTTTAATTCTCGATCTACGCATCGGTAACAAATTCGAAGACGATCATTATTTAATTCTTGTCGATCTACGCATCGGTAACAAATCTGAAGACGATCATTCTTTAAGTCTTGTCGATCTACGCATCGGTAACCAATCCGAATACGGTCATTCTTTAATTCTTGTCGATCTACGTACCGGTAACTAATCTGAAGACACGATTATTCTTTAATTCTTGTCGATCTACGCATCGGTAACCAATCCGAAGACGGTCATTCTTTAATTCTTGTCGATCTACGCATCGGTAACCAATCCGAAGACGGTCATTCTTTAATTCTTATCGATCTACGCATCAGTAACCAATCCGAAGACGTCATTCTTTAATTCTGGCCGATCTACGCACTAGTAACCAATCTGAAGACGGTCATTCTTTAATTCTTGTTGATCTACGCATCGGTAACCAATCCAAAGACGATCATTTTTTAATTCTCGATCTAGGCATTGGTAACCAATCCGAAGACAATCATTCTTTAATTCTTATCGATCTACGTATCGCTAACCAATCCGAAGACGATCATTCTTTAATTTTTGTCAATCTACGCATCGGAAACCAATCCGAACACGATCATTCTTTAATTTTGGTCCATCTACGCATTGGTAATTGGAATACAATCATTCGGATTTAATTTGTTTTCACAACTTATTTAGACAAAAGTTATGTTCTTATATTTAATTACCTATTACAACAATAATATTCATATGATAATATTCATATTCTCTAGTAAATACAATTAAATAGGGGTAGATGAGTACTCCAATCTTGTCCGACTAATTAAAAATAATTTTAAAAAAAATAATAAAAATATTTTGCACTTATTATTATTATTATTAAGTAAATAAAATTTTTAAATTTGGTCCAATTTTGGATTTATGTGTGTTTCCGTTACATTACAATTAACACATAAAATAAAATAATTAATTAAAATAATTATTAAAAAAATAGAAGGGTTTACTTGCTGCATTTTCTTTCTCCATTTTTTCTTCTTTCCTATTGCCAGAATCATGCTCTCTATTTACAACCATGCTTCCTCTTTATTTTTTTATATTTGTTTTTATCTTAATAAAGGTATTATTTTCACCATTTAAACACTTAATTAAAAACGCTAGCCACCTATTTCCTTAAATGAAGTTGCTTCCTCTTTATTTTTTATTTTATTTTTGTTTTTATCTTAATAAAGGTATTATTTTCACCGTTTAAACACTTAATCAAAAAGGCTAGCTACTTATTTCCTTAAATGTTTGAAGTTGCTTCCTCTTTATTTTTTATTTTATTTTTGTTTTTATCTAGGTATCATTTTCACCATTTAAACACTTAATCAAAAAGGCTAGCCACCTATTTCCTTAAATGTTTGAAGTTGTTTAATTTTTTAGCTAAAACAATGAAAAATCCAGGACCCGGTTTTACATCATAAATATTTGGACTAATCACTTAGTGCTATAAATTGAGAACAAAAAATCACTAAAGAGAAGGAGATTTTCTAATCACTAAAAAAAACAAGAAAATAGAGAGTAAGGAGTAGAAGATAAACAATAAATCAAAGAGAAGAAAATCTTATACCAAAACAAACAGATCATTGGGAAGGAAAAACAAACAGAAAAAAGAGATTAAGGTATTTCTTTCATCTTTACTCTATAATCACTGTATTTAATACTCAAATGTAATATATAAAGTGAATTATGAATGAAAAATGAAACTTGTTGTTGTTATACAAAAATTATGTTTTGATTTGTGAGAGTATAAACAAAAATAAGTTATGAAGAAAAGAGTAGAAAATATAAGACTAACAACTCAAACATCTAACGATGGTGTCGCCGAAAAAACCGTATTTTTTGCCGCCTTGCTCACCCTCTCGATCGATTTTTCTTTCTCTCAATGTCTTGTTTTCTTTCTCTCAATCTCTTTTTCTCTTTCAATCCTCCTATTTCTCTATTTAAATCTCTTCTCTTCCCTTTTTGTTCTTTTATTTCTTTTACGGTTATCTTTTCTGTTTTTTCTATTATGCTTGCCATGAAATGAAATGTGTTGGGGCTTGCTCTTATTCTGTTTGATATTATCCTAGTGTACCTGTGTTTAGCCATGCTTCCTCCATTTTGTGCATGCTATGTCTATTCATCCTATTGATGTAACCACTACTAGTACCTTTTGATAATATCCTCTAGTTTTTTTTTTTGTAATTTAACTATAACAATTAAACTTTTTTTTTTGTTTTTTTAAAACTACAGTTATACTCTTTCTAAAAATTTGAATTTAATTTATTTATTAGTTCAATATCAAATTCTATATAAAAAAAACAAATAAGTATTGCATTAAAAATTAGTTAATTGGAATATTTTTATTTTTATTTGTATTTTTTAAATCTCATCTTCATAGATAAATTAATAAATTAAAATTTATAAACAAATTAATAAATAAAAATCATTATTAAATATTAACTAGACATGACATCCTTTAACCCATGAGTAGTAGAATACAAATTATACAACCCGATAGTTTTAAAAAAGAAAATAAATGAATCTAAAATTAACTTTTTTTTAAATATTAGATTAATTAGATGGACATCTTTTTAATCTTTGAGTTGTTAAGACACAAGTTGTACTACTTCGTGGCTTTAAGACTCAATTTTAAAATCGAAAATAATAAAAATATTTTTAAACGGATTAACTGGATAAAACATTTTTTACTCCTTGAGTTTTGAGACACGAACTGTACAACTTGATTGTCTTAAAGTTCACATTTTAAAATAATTATTCAAATCAAGCAAACTCGTTTTTATTTTTGTCAAATTTAACCTTTTTAATAACTAAACATGATTTATTTAAAAACAATCAACACATTCTCATTTTCTATCAAGAACTACGTAGCTTTGATTTCTCCATCGCACTCGGAGATACGTAGGAGCAAGATCACACTCTTGTCAAGCACATTAACAAAAAATTTCTTTTTTTGTTCCTCTTTCTTTAAACACGTATTTATTTCAACATCACATTAAAAATAAAAAATTGATATTCATATTTAATAATAAAGAGAAATAAATATATTTAAGTTAATACTAATTTTGCACAATTAATTATAGGTAGGGTGCTAATATATTTTAAAATGTATTTTAACGGATGTCGTAGGGTGCTAATACCTTCCCTATGCATAATCGACTCCCGAACTCAAAATTTGGTTTCAAAGACCTTTTTTTTTTCTTTTTAAGGGTTTCCCAATATTTTCTCTATTTTAAATAAACTTTGGTGGCGACTCCATTGAATTCGAGAAACACTGGAAATTTAGGCCGCGACATGTGCCTTATGATCCGATACACTCTTCATGAGTCTCACAAAGTTTTATTTTTTGGAGTTTCTTTTCTCATCTTAGTATTTTTCGGATTGGTTAATTCAGAGATGTATTTTGACCAAAAAAACATCTTTGAATTGGTCAATTCAAATGTGTATTTTGGAGACTTTTTAAAATATAGGGAGTACACAAAAAACTACTTTTATTTTTTTGGGATGTGGGATTGTGGGTTATATAATGAAAAATGATTTGGGAACACATATTTTAGCACAAATAGGACACATTGTATGTGTTTCTTAATTGTAGAGGTGTAACAGGTCGAGTTGGTTCAATTTTCAATGAAAAATATATTCAAACAAATGAATTTCGCAAGGATTGGTTCAGTTGGGTTTTGTCTGTTTTTTTATGACTGAATCTGAACCACATTAAACTTATTATGTGCATGTTGGTTTGGATGATTGGATTTGCAACAACAAAAAAAATCATTTTTTGGCAGAATCAGAAACAAAATTAGAAATACCCAATTAAAATAGAATATGCAACTACCATTTAATTTGTTCCTTTATACTAATTTGAAATAAGTTATGACTACAAACTTAGAATTTTGTCATCTAAAATAAAAAATGCAATAGCAACAAAATTTGATCCTCTAAAATAGATTTTGAAATAAGAGCATGAATGATACAACAAAATAGGTGGCAAAAATAGTTCAAAATAGGCCCGCAGTCCATTTGAATGATACAAACCTATAATAAAATGAAATGAAATAGGAAATATATTTTTAGATTGAACAATTTACCCCATACCTCCAGAATTGTACCTATACCCCACAAATTTTTAAAAATGCCAAATATACCCTTGTTTTTTTTTTTTACTATTTTACCAACTCAAATTCATTTTTTTTACCTTCCAAATATTTCCGAGCAAAAAAAAAAAAGATTTCTGGTACGTAAAAGTTTTCTGGTA
>JBBPBO010000001.1:75034511-75090898 GCA_037974295.1 Cicer cuneatum | reverse complement strand
TTTTTTTTTTTTTTACTATTTTACCAACTCAAATTCATTTTTTTTACCTTCCAAATATTTCCGAGCAAAAAAAAAAAAGATTTCTGGTACGTAAAAGTTTTCTGGTAGTTACCGGAAATTTTTTTCTAAGTTTTTCGGTAAAGAAGCGTAAAATTAACACTACCGGAAAACTACCTCACAAGTTTTCCGGTAGTGTTCCAAATTATTTTTTTTTCAATATTTTTTTTTAAATTTTATTTATTTATTTTAATTTTTGACAGATGTGGATAAACCGCTAGTATTATATGATAAAACATCCGTCGATACTACCAACGTTTTTAACACAAATCAAGTATGAATAATTATAATTACTATTGTAAAAATCTATTATTGTGATTAGTTATTATAATTTATTTTATATTTTATTTCAAATATTTGATACACAGGAAACTGTTGTGAATTGGGCTAGAGAAATCGGTATAAAACACAAAGTGACCGTTATCATCACAAGATCAGATAAAGAGACAGGAGAGAGAGGGAGGAGAAATAAATTAATATTAGGTTGTGATAAAGGAGGAAAATACAAGGGTGTTGATAGTTTAACTCGAAGTTCAACAAAAAAAAGTGTGGTTATCCTTTCAAACTTAGATCAAAACCATTAAAAGATGGTTCGGGATGTACAGTAAAAGTAATTTGTGGAGTTCACAACCATGAATTACCTGATACTTTGGAGGGACATGCATTTATTAGAAGTTTAGACGAACAAGAGAAAAACATGTACACGACTTAACAAAATATAATGTTGCACAGAGGCACATATTACTCTTATTGCAAGACCGAGATAAGAATAATGTTACTTAGATCTCACAAATATATAAACAGAGGAGTATGATTCGATTGCACATGAGAGGTCATAATACATAGATGCAACATTTATTCAAGTTAATTGAAGATACAAAATATGTGTGTTGGAATAGAAAGCGGGAAGACTCATATGTTATGAGAGATATTTTTTGGGCTTATCTAGATTCAGTGAAGTTGTTGAATTTGTTTCTTATTGTGTTGATTATGAACAACACCTACAAAACCAATAAATACAAAATGTCATTACTTGAAATTGTTGGTATGACATCAATAAAGATGACATTTGTAGTTGGATTTTCTTATTTGGAATGTGAGCATGAAGAAAACTTTTGTTGGGCATTAGAGAGACTAAGAGAATTGTTTGTTACACAAAATAATTTCCCTCATGTAATTGTGATATATAGAGATCTTGCTTTAATGAAAGCAGTTGGTATTGTATTTCCACATGCTGTTAATTTGCTTTGTCGATTTCATATAAAAAAAAATGTTAGAGCAAAATGCAAGCAATATATCTTAAAGGATAGACAAGAGTTAGTATTGAATATGTGGAAAGATGTTATGTATTGCAGTGATGAAAAAAAGTATATAATGTTCTTGCACATGTTTAAGCAATCGTGTGTCGATAACAAAGTGTTGTTTGTTGATTATGTGAAAGAAACTTGGTTGACTCCTCATAAGCAAAGGTTTGTTGAAGCATGGACAAATCGAGTCATGCATTCGGCGAACACAACGACTAACAGGTATGATATCTCACTATAAAACTTCGATTTTGTAATTTTACTATATATTGTTGGATTGCTCCATGGTGACAATTTACATGTAATGATAGGGTTGAGTTAGGTCATTGGAAACTGAAGTTAATGTTGGAAAATAGCATGGATGACATGTGTAGATGTTGGGAGTCTATAAACAACATGATAAGGTTGCAACATAAAAAAATCAGGGGCTCATTTCAAAAAAGTTTTTATGATAAAGAGCACGAACACAACAATCCATTTTATCAGAGATTGAATACATTTGTATCAAGAGAAGCTCAAAGACGTATTGCTAAAGAATACGAGAAAGTTGAGTGGGTGGGTACCGACAAATCTGTATGTGAGTGCTCTATCAGAAGAACATACGGGTTACCTTGTGCTTGTGAATTGGCACAATATAAATTGTAGGGTGAACCAATTCCTTTAGAATCTGTGCATATTCAATGGAGGAAATTAAGCATGGAATGTGAACTCACCAAAGACACAGAAGATGGATCAGAGTTAGATATGTCTGTTGAGATGAATGCCTTGTGGAAACGCTTTCGATCACTTGATGTTATAGGAAAAAGAGTGTTGAAGAGTAAGGTGTGTGAACTTGCTTTTCCAACTACAAGTTCAACGTGTCCACCACTTGAAAAAGTTCAAACCAAAGGACGGGTGAAGAAGAGTAAGTCTAAGAAGCCGGATGGATATGATGTATATCGATACCCATCTTACTTTAAGTATGTTAATGCAACATATTGTGAAGATCTTGGTTCCCAACCATCAAAGAAGAGACATTTTCTTTCATCAAAGAAATAACCTTCTCAATCATTTCAATCCTCAATATATTTGTTCTTAAGACAATTTCCTAATGTTATTCAACCATACATTGATGACATATTTAATGTGATAGCAGATGGAAATTGTGGCTATCGCGCTATTGCATCACTGCTTGGACACAGTGAGGAATCTTGGTCTTTGGTCTGCCATAGTTTGGACCAGGAGATTGCTTCTCACATAAGTCCTTATGATAGACTATTCCCAAGCGGCATTAGAGAAATCATAGATTCGTTGAAGATAACAAGCTTAGGTGTTCAACTCATAGATAAATGGATGTCCACACCTGATATGGGTTACGTGATAGCGACAACATATAATATTATTCTCGTCACGTTTGGTCAGACATTTTCTATGACTTTATTTCATATCAGGGGTTCATATTCAGGATTGACAAAAAATGATTGTATCATATGTATTGGTTTTGTCGACGCAAGTCACTGGGTTCAGGTAAAATTATATTATTTTCTTAAGTAGTATTTTTTTTAAATAATAAAATTATTTATTATTTCAATGTATTTTGCAGGTAAAGATGAAAGATGGATTTTCAATGCCAGACATTGCACCAGGTTGGAAGCAATATCGCACCGATGAGGCAACATCTTGAGCAATAGCATATACAAGGCGTCTATAACATTGGGGTTATTTAATAAGTCACATGTCACTTGTCAGACAAGATCCACTGAAAGAACCTGTAGATGTCATGTCATTAGATGACAATTGATTTTATATGAACTACAACACTTTAAAACATATATAAAAGCACTTGTTATTAGTTCGTTTTAGTTTTCTGTCGTTATATTTTATCTTGTATTTTATTTAGTTTACTTTCATTATAGTTCATCATAAATAATATAAAATTAATGACATATAAATAAATAATGCTAAACATAATGAAATAAAAACAAACTAACATTAAAATTTACAAATATAATATTTAAAATTCGTCTACTAATTATTGTGATGACGTGTTAAATACAAAGCTCTATAAAAGTAAGAATACAATTCATCATCTGGGGAGCTTCATGTACATCCAAGCCCTGCTGTATAAGATCACCGACCTGCTGTAGAATAAATGGCTGTGAACTAGTAGCATTTGCAGCGGTGGTCAGTGCGCTAAAATCCGGGACCTGGGGTACACCTTCGGGTCGCACTAGCAGTGGATGAGACACCCGGTAGAATCACTCCAAATATCTCTCCTGACACTCGGATGAATATGTAGCTGGATGGATCCTGTGATATATCTCGGTGACAGAAGTCACATATCCCATCCATTCCACATCTGCATCAGATAATCTAGAAAGAGCTGCAAGTGGCGGTGGTGGAATATGTTGGATATATCTGAACTGTCTCAAACACCTCTCTTGCATGTACCCCACTACTGTGTTACATAATTGGAGGTGATCAGTGTATAGCATGATATCATCAAAGAGAATTGTTGGAACCAAGTTGGTTCTAAGTACTTAG
The DNA here is from genome assembly GCA_037974295.1 of Cicer cuneatum. Taxonomy (NCBI): domain Eukaryota; kingdom Viridiplantae; phylum Streptophyta; class Magnoliopsida; order Fabales; family Fabaceae; genus Cicer; species Cicer cuneatum. Next base: position 75,087,014 of record JBBPBO010000001.1, on the reverse strand, counting down.
GATTTTGATGCTTACAAATGTACTCAATGTAAACTTATTTTGTACTTTGAATTATTAAGTTAAATGCCCCAGAAACTAAAGGAAACAGAAGCAGAGATCAAAGGAAAATGAATTCTGAAATTTCCAGAAGATGTTCCAGGATGTCAAAACATCACAAGAGGATATGTTTGGTGGCCCAGAACAGAAGGAATAAAAAATCATAATGAAACATGGATCATATCATTGGAAAGACTACCAGAAGGAGAGTTGTTCCAGACAAACAGGAGTCGAATATCAATTTTATTCCAAAAGTTATTCTGACCAGAAGATGGCCTGGCAGTGAAAAATTACACAGTCCAGACTTGTTCGAAACTTGACCAGAAGGTATGTTTATGAGTCCAGAACAAGAGGATCAATTCAGATTTGGCCCAGATCATGAGATAGCATGATTCAGGGCATGGAACTAAGTCCAGACCAAAAGAAATGAGTTCCAGAATCAATCCAGACCTGGTCCAAAATTAAAGGTAAAATGTCCAGACTGAAATATTTTTTGTTCAAGTTAATTTCAGTTTGTTCCAGACCAAAGTCCAGAATCTGTCCAGATCAGAGTAAAAATTTCCAGATCAATGGTTCATAAATAATTATTTGGTCCAGTGATGATCCAGATCAGAAAATCAGACCATGGCTCAGTGGTGGCCGAAATCAGAGGGTTAGGAAGTGTGGTCCAGGAATGGCCGAAATCAGAGGATCACAAAATATGAAATAGGCTGGTCCAGATGTGAACTATCGCATTAAGATCCAATGGTGCAGATTTGATCATGAGAATTAAAGAATCTGAGAAAAACGCTCAAAACAGAAGCTGAGCAAAATGCTCAAAACAGATCAGTGAGCAAAAGGCTCAAAACAGAATCTGAGCAAAATACTCCAGAATATTTTCAAAACAGATTAATCTAAATATACTGCAGAAGTAAAGCATCAGTGAAGTTCTAAAGTTCAACTATAAATAGAGACTTAATGCTGAAGAATAAAGTATCGAAAAATCACAAAAGAGTCATACACTTCCAAAGCAACAAACACCCAAATTTTCATAGAAGTCAATTGTGAGTTTTAGCTTTCAAGAAGCAAGTACTCGTGTTATTTTCTTTCCACTGTGGCAAATCTAAGTTGTTGAAGTAGAGTCTACAATCTGAGGGAGTCAGTAGAGGTAGCAGGGTACTTGGCAATTAGATAGGGTTGTATCTAAGTTGTTGAAGTAGAGTCTACAAACTGAGGGATTCAGAAAGGGTAGCAAGGTACTTAGCAATTAGATTCATAGTGTTGTGAATTCTTCTACAATCTGGGGTTGTCAGATTGGCTGAAGACAAGGTTGTTTTCCTCAAGAAGTCTAGGATTGTTAGACTATTGAGAAGACTGACTTGGAGGGTCAGTAGCAAGGTTGTAATTCAAGATTGAATTAGTTAAATCCTTCAAGGCGAAGGGACTGGACGTAGCCTCGTTAACGGTGAACCAGTATAAAATCTGTGAGTTTTTATTTTTATTTTTATCCGCTGCTAACTCTGTTTTAATTATACATCAAGTTTTGTTTTGAAAGTATTAAAACAGGAAAAGTATTTAAGTTAAGTCAAACACAATTCAACCCCCCTTCTCGTGTTTGCACCTTCAAGAATGAGATCCTTATGATTCTCCCATGGTCTCCATATGACTTTAACAAGTATCAGTGCATCAATCATATGTCTGTACTCAACGATCTTGTGTTTGCCTTGTTTGTAGCTCCATCTATTCATCCGGGCAATGCACTCAACATCAGCACTCTGGTCACCTCTGTTACAAATATTTGGAAAATATTCGTATATCCAACATTGTTGCAAATAAAATTAAATAAATTAATGATAAATATAAAAATTAATAATTAAAAATAAATAAAATCATTATAAATATTTAATACCTATAGTAGCGACATATAACCACCTAGTTGTTTGGTGTCATAAGGGTAGACATCCGAGAGGTAGTCATAAAGGACTACGAGTGCACCAGTACCCATGCGTATGCATTTGTATCGTCCAAATGTCTGAATAAAGGGAGATACTTTGCATCAACAAGAGTATGACTCTTATATGTGAAAATAGTACTCCCTACTAAATTCAGGAGATACGCCCTGGCAGCATAGTCAAATCTCTTTGCTGAGCATTGCCTCATGAATACCTCTTTCAACCAATCCAGTCTATAGTGCGCCCCCTAGTCTTTTTGGTCTCCTCCTAGATCTCTTCTGTAGACACTCCTAATAAAGTAATGCAAGATTACATACCATTGCTCTATCTACATCGGGTGGACTGTAGAACTCACCCCTAATATGCAATCCAAGAAGATTGGCAACATCATCAAAGTAACCGTCATTTCACTGAATGGCATGTGAAATGACGATGTCTCAGAATGCCATCTTTCCACAAATGCAGAAATCAGGTTGTTGTCAATCATCTTCAAACTACCTCATTGTAATAGGGTCAATCCTGACAAGTTCACCCAGTTCTCTATGACTCGCAGGAGTACCTGTGGCGTAAATTGTTGTAGTTTCTTTCCATGCGCAACAATTTTAAGCATTGGTCGCTATTGTATTCAAAGAAAATATATGACATTAAAATTAAATACAAAACAAAAATAATAATTAATTAAAATATTTGTAATGCCCCATAAATAATAATTAATTTAACATACCTGACCAAACCACAGTCTAGCTGAAATATGTTGTTGGTATCGTGTAAGGACGGACAAATCATATAGTCCTCCAAGATACCGCGTCAGCTCACCGGGTCCTTGAGGTCCATCATGTCCCTCCTCCATATGCTCTCCCTCCTCCTCCTCCTCATGTACTATAGGAGGGTCCTCCTGCTGATGGATAGTAACATCAGCCTCCGGGATAACCAGATGATTCTAGTCACATCGTCATCTTCTTCTACTATCACCCGTCATCTTCTCCTCGTCGATGTTGTCGGTCGAATCCTCTCTTCTAGAGGATGCATCATGGATGATGAAGAAGTATTAGAGTCGCGTGATGTTCGGATTATTTTGCCGTCTCTACCTCGTGCACCAGCACCCACTAAAAATTAAAAAATAAGAAGAAAAAAATCAGTTAAAAAAATCATAATTAAATAAATTAAAAAAAAGTAAAAAATAAAATAAAATAAAATAACTACCGAAAAACTTATTTTTCAAGTTTTCTGGTAACGAAAAACTTTTTTCAAGTTTTTCGGAATAGATATGAACTACCGGAAAACTTGAAGAAAAAAAAAATTCCAGAACAGAAATGAACTACCGGAAAACTTGAATGAAGTTTTCCGGTTGAGTTTTTCAAAATTCACTCACTTTTTCTGGAAATGTTAAATGATGGAATTATGAAAATTTTCAGATTTTATACTTTATACGATGACAAAAATATCATTTTTATATTTGTGGGATAAAGGTAAAATGTAGGAGTATAGAGTAAAATTTTATTTTAGAATGAAAATATTGGGCTCCAGTGAATTATTGGGCTTGAGTTTGTCTTTACTATTCCAAATGCTATGGACTTATGGTGTAAAAATTATATATTAGAAAAAATGAAAAAATGTTGGAATGGTTGTTTAGTTTGGTTTATGTTGGTTTTTAAAACAAAAATCCTTTACGTGAATCAATAATTTTTGGTTAACATTGATTCAGTTTGTTTTTTTTATTTGAACTAGAAAATAATGGATAATTTGTAGATTGGTTTGATTTAGATGTTCCAATTTGTTAGATTTATCGAGTTTATTTACACCCTTACGTAATTGTAGTATTCATTTTTTCCTAAAAAAATTACATAACCATGGAGAGTTTTTTTTGTAACAAATAAAAATTTATTTAATTAACCACATTGAATACATTATTAATCCCTAAAATAAAAGTGATTAATCACTTATTTAACGTAATTACAAAATAATAAATATATAAATATCTCATTAACAATTTTTAGTATTTCATTAACCACTAAAATGTAAATAAAATTTGAGTAATTCTATTATATTTAACACTAATTTTTAAAATACCATTAAAAAACTACCTTTTTAATACTACATAACTCCATAAAAGTCTAAATAAATGTTTGAAAATTTGCAGAATTGTGTTTGAAACTCACATTTACATAAAAATTACAATTTGTAACTTTGTAAAAACACGTTCAAAAATTACATTGAAAAGTGGTATTATGAGTTTAAATATAAACCCAAGATACTTTTTGAACTATAAAAAGAATGGAATGATGTTGTTTAAGTGTTTAGGTGTATTAAATGAAGGTTATGTTTGGCAAAACTAAATCATAAATTAACTTGTAATTAATAAGTCAGTTTATTATAATTGAAAAGTTAGTTGAATGATTTCTGATAGTTAAATGTTTATAGTTGAAAAATTAACCAATTAAAATTAATGCATTTGATAAAATTAAAATTGCTGATTAATATAAAATAATATAAAGGTATGTATTTGTTTAAAAAAAATTTATGAATTATATTTATAAATATTTTTTACTTAATATTATTATTTTTAAACATTTCAATTTATTTTAAAGTATTTTTCATCTTTAAAAATAGAATATTAATTTTTATTTTTATTCTTGTTTTTAATATTTTATTAACCAAGTGAGATAGTACAAATAAAAAGCGTGTTTTGTAATTGATAGTGTAAATTTGTATATTATTATTATTATTATATTTTTTAAAGTAGACAATATAAGATGAAAAAATGCATGATGTAAATTTATATATATATATAGCATCCATGCTTTTTAAAATAAATAAATAAATAGATCCAAGTTTGGTTGTTTTCTTACTCTGATTTTATTAATTTCAAATCAAAATATTTTATTTTGGTATTGCCCGAAGAATATTTTCAAACAAAATAATATTTTCAAATCAAAATCTTTTATTATAAAATTGTATTTTTGAAAGAAATCTTGATGTACAAACCTCTAGGGTTTTTTTGTTGATCTTCTAACCTAGTTCAACGTCAAACAGAAACATTGCGTGAAAAAAACAAATGGAAATCGAGATATTTCTTTTGATTCTTTCGCATTTACTCCATATATAAAGATATTTGTTTTTTCCAGTTATATATATATATATATATATATATATATATATATATATATATATATATATATATATATATATATATATTAATAATATAATAATAATAATCTTAATTAAAATCACAAGAAGCAGAGTATCTTGGTCTTGTTGCGTTTAGTTCAGTTTCTTGCTTGTCTCCGATTCCTCTCTTCGAGTCGACTCACCACCATGGACGAGCGACGCAAACAACTTCAATCTAACGACCCTTTCCTCCTCAATTATCAACCTTCCGAACTCCGAATCGCCTCCGAGTTTCTCTCCACATGGCTTCCCTTTCTATCTCGAGATCTCTGCCGCCGTTGTTCTCAATCACTCTCCGATCGCATCCATTCCATTGACCCAGGTAACATAAACCTTTCAACCTAAATTTTCAACTGGGTCGTTTTCTTTTTCGCGTTCCAATAAAACAAATTCATACTTTTTTTCATTGAATTTTTTGTAGAGACTCAGAACCAGAACGAGAATTCGAAGTTGGAACCGTCTTCCGAGGTTAACGATGAAGATGTTGTTGAAGACAACTGTGATTGTCATTCTCTTGGTAGTTGGAAAGATGGGGTGCAACCAAATTCAACCTCGGAAGCTCCGAGTCCACGTATGTCTTGGGCTGACATGGCACAAGAAGATGATGAATTTGGTGAAGATGATGAACAGAACGACAACAATGGTGGTGTCGTTGTTGAGAATTTGAATAATAATAATAACTCTAGAGGTGTTTCTGATAAGGCTATTTTGCCTAGGGAACAAAGAGAGTATATTAGGTTTATGAATGTGAGGCGTAAGAAAGATTTTATTTGTTTTGAAAGGGTTCATGGAAAACTTGTGAACATTCTTGAAGGTCTTGAATTGCATACTGGTATCTTTAGTGCTGCTGAACAGAAGAGGATTGTTGAATATGTTGCTTCTTTACAGGAGATGGGGAGAAAAGGAGAACTCAAAGGTTTGTTATTTTCATCTTAATTAACCTCTTCTTTTGTTATTAATTGTTATGTAATTTCAGTGTTGTAATAGCACATCGCAATAGCGGTTTGTTCATATTTTGCTATGCTAAAGTGCTATACCGCCGCAATAGTGGATATTTGACAACACTTTATACAAAATAGCGTACTATAAAGCAATAGCAATAGCAATAGCGGTTTGTTCAAATTCTGTTACGCTATAGCGGCTATTTGACAACACTATGTAGTTGTATTTTGTAGCTGTTTAATGATGCATCTAGGATTGAAAAATCCAAGGTTTTAAATCATGGTCGATTCCGAGTTGTGTTGTGATTATGGCCACAGAGATATCAAACATCGAAAACTTTGATGTAGCAACCACTATCAGTGTTTCGGACCCGTTTTTGAAACCTTAGAGAAATTATTCCTTGTTTTGATATTGTTATTTCTTTGAATTTACATTTGTGGACGAATAATGAATTCAATTAAATGTGTCCCAAGTTGTTGTCATTCTGCATGGCTTTTTCCATATTGTATTATAGAGTTTAATAAGATGATTTATATGTTTGTAGTGTTCATATGCATATCGGCTGACTAGTATAAATGAAGTAGTCTCATGAATTTGATGATCTGTAGCTGCCTAATTAATAGAAATTATCAAGATCTATTTTATTCTGTTGTGCCATTTATTCTATTAAAATTTCTTTTGGCTATACAATTATCAAATGTCCATTTTTGTATTCTTGTTTGCATTGCCAATTCATGTTTTGAATCATTGTATAGATTTCTAATTTTTGTAAAGATTGTATTGATAATTCAACTCTGATGGAAATTCAAACTGTTAACATGGCCGTTGAATGAGAACACGTAGCACGGTAGGTATTTTAATGAATGCAATGGAAAATTTAGTCAAAGGTTAAAAGCACCCTTTTAACGTTTAGTGGTTTATAGCACGTTGAGGCAAGGTGCGGCCAAAGAAACGCACGCCTCATTGAAGAAAGGTTTTCACTGTTAACAGTAGAAATAATAGAAAACATTAAACTATCTGGCTTTTTACTTATATTTGCCATGCAAATTAGCACCTTGAGGCTAGGTGCGCCAAAAATACACGTCTCATTGAAGAATGGCTATAGCGATTAAAAATTAGAAAACTTTGAAAGATATTTTTGCCTTGTAAGTTAATTACTCAAGCTTGTCATTCATAATAAAAATAAAAGATTAGAACCTTCAATTGAGTTAACCTTAAGCTGCTTGCTATCAAGCGTAACAAAGATCGACAACTAGTTATCTATTTTAACTACTCTACACATTCGGCGACATAATTATCAACTTAGGTAGCTTTGCTTTTTCGCGGTTTCTAAATGTTAGCAACTTGCTAAAGGTGTGCTGTATCTTGTCTTGTACAAAAACACTTCAATGCGCCTCAATCAACCAGATGTTCGACCCCTTCCCTTTGACTACTGGCCATGGAGATACCAAATATATATAGAAGTAACTTTCATGTATCTCCAGAGTTTTGAGGGCTGCCCAAAATTTAGCAAGGCCAATTAGTTAGGAAATAGTGAAAAAATCTTATAATTTAGGAATAAGCATGGTTGTGCCCATACTTTACACATTCAATACTCTTTATCTATAAATTCTATATGAAAACATCACGATACCGAAAACAAAAATAATGTTTTTCTTGCCCCCAATTGGCTATACTACATTGACAATTAGGTAATGTATTAAATGCTTTTATTTCCGAGGAACTGACTATATGATGTTGATTCTTAACTTTTTCAGAAAGGACATTTTCAGCTCCACAAAAATGGATGAGGGGCAAGGGACGCCAAACTATCCAATTTGGGTGTTGTTACAATTATGCAATGGTTAGTCTCTCATGATGTCTTTACATTTCTTTTTTTAGAATGAATATAACTTCACTATTATTTGGGGCATAGTATAATGGTTGATGAGCTTCATAAATGGATGTATAACTTTTAAAATTAACTTTCTGCTTACAGGATAGGGATGGTAACCCACCTGGTATTCTTCACCGTGCATCGATAGATCCTTTACCCGATCTTTTCAAGGTCATCATTCGACGCCTGGTCAAGTGGCATGTTCTCCCTGCCACTTGTGTGCCGGATAGTTGCATCGTGAATATCTATGAAGAAGGGGACTGCATACCTCCACACATAGATAACCACGATTTTGTTCGTCCATTTTGCACTGTCTCATTTCTAAGCGAGTGTGACATACTTTTTGGATCAAACTTGAGGATTGTGGGTCCTGGTGAATTTGATGGTTCATTTGCTATTCCTCTACCAGTAGGGTAAGTATTACGTATTGATTTATCCCCTACTCTGCTATTTAGTTTGTTAACTATTGCTACATGATGTTGGATCTAGCAGGATTACATTATTCATCAATTTTACCATTGTTATGGAGGATTCAAAATCTTATACTTGCTCTTTTTTTCTCTCCAGATCTGTACTTGTCTTAAATGGAAATGGAGCTGATGTAGCTAAGCATTGTGTACCTGCAGTTCCTACAAAAAGGTATTTACTGATTTTTTTTGTAGACAAATGTTAATATGTTAAATTAGTGGATTATGTTAGTTTTCAGGATTTGAACCTTGGACCTCCCGGTAAGTATTCCTTTGGTGTCTTTCACCTCACCAACCGAGCTGGCAGTATGATATTTAGGGGTGTACATGGGTTGGGTTGGGTCGTTTTTGGCCAAATCCGATACCTGAACCGATCAATTTTATTTGGGTTGGGTTGACCTCTCAACCCATGATTTTTCCATTAAACCCGAACCAAATCAACCTGATTATGAGCGGGTTGGGTTGGGTTCACGGGTAATAAATTTTTTTTTTTTTTAAAATGTAATTAAATTTAAATGTTTGAACATCTAAAAAATAATAAAATTATATCGCAACATAGCATTTAATAGTTAAAATACATCCATAAACACAACAAAACACTTAAATTAATTAAATTAGCAACAAATTCTCAATTATAGTCAAACAACTAAGTTTTAACTATACCTCAATAGTAAAAAAATAAATAAAAATATATATGTCACGTCAATGGGTTGGGTTTCGCAGGTTCATGGGTTCAAAAACTGAAATCCGATACCCGAACCGAACATAATTGAGTTTCAATTGATTGGTTTCGGGTTAGACCCGAACTTGAATGGGTTGGGTCAAAACGCGGGTTGGATTAGATTGGGTGACCGGGTTCACGGGTTTACCCGTACCCATGTACACCCCTAATGATATTATCTTTTTGGTATTTAGACCAATGACAGGGTTACTGGTTCATATTCTTTTTGTTGAAACATTTGCTAGGATATCAATCACATTTAGAAGAATGGATGAATCCAAGCGGCCATTAGATTATGTCCCAGAACCTGATCTTCAGGGGATCGAACCGTTAACCTATGAAGCTGAGCAGGAAAAGATCAAAAAGGGGACCCAACCAGTTGGTTATGATGTTGAGCAGGAAAACATCAAGTCAAGTGGGTACAGACCTAATAATCGTAATATGAGGAGAAATACAGACAGAAGAGGCGGAAGGATTGATGGAATGGGATCTGCAACTAGAAACAATAGATTCTCAGAGCCTCGTGAGTGGACTCAAAATTCACCAAGATCAGCACCTAGAAACGATAGATTCTCAGAGCCTCGCGGGTGGACTCAAAATTCGTCTAGATCTGCACCTAGAAATGACAGATTCTCAGAGCCTCGTGATTCGCCTCAAAGTTCACAAAGACCTGCAAATAGGTGGAGTAGGGTAAAGCCTAGTAGTTAACAAGATGGTGTTTATTAAGATCCAAGGTTCGTATCGGTTAAGTTAATTCTCTGATCTTTATGACCATCCGGTAATGTTCCGGTGATTCGTCGACATATCAAATAGATTTGTCATGGGAGGTTTCTTAACTTTGGTTTTTGAGAATGCTTTACTCTGCGCAAATTTTATCATGTGTATCGTCATAATTTAGTCAACCACGAGCTGCATTAGCATCTTTAATTTATAAGCCGGAGGCGCTGGTGTATATTAGAGTGAGTTTACGAGTCAATAATGGTTGGAATTTGGTGAGAAGTTGTTGTATTTGTCACATTTTTAGTACCAAGCTAGAATGTAGCTGGGTTCTTTATTGACTTATATATATATAATTTTTAGTTGATGCTTTATACCTAAAAATATTCATTTTTGAGGTAATGATATTGGTTGCCTTGTGAGGTTAGATTTTTTGGGTTTGAAACTTGCATTGGGATATTGGTTGCCTTGTGAAAGAACGAGTTGAACAATGTTTGGTACAGCAAACAGATATGCACTATATTTGTTCATTACAAGTTTTATTGTTCTTTTGCAAGTATTATTTGTTCATTACAAGTTTTTTTTGTTCTTTTGCAAGTTTAATTGATATGTTAGAAATTCTGCACATTATTTGTATTTAAACGATATGTTAGCCACATTAATTTCGATTGTTTTATTAAGGTTTTGGTGTATATGCTTAATGCTTTCTATCCAAGTTAGACTCAATTTACAATTATTTATAATATTAGTGTATGTACGGTACCAGTGTTGGTTTATAACAATCACATCGTGATTTTGTAAAATTTATAATTTATAGTTTTTTTGGCTTAGTTAACATTTGTTTACCATGTTAATAAGAAGATTTTAAGTTAAAAGATAAGTAAATGTGAAGCCATGTTAAGTGCTTTTGTTGGCGTTGATGGTATAATTGAGAATGATGCTATTGTACTCTAGTGTCTATTATGAAATGTACTTGAGCATGCAATTAACAAAAATGATATGATTTCTATAATGTAGTATTAGAGATAGAGGATAAAATGATACTACTGAGACCTCAAACGACGAATAAGTAATGAAGCCTTTACTTCCATGCCAACTTATTTTTGAATTTTTAAGATAAATTTGGATTGACTAGCGTGTGTTTGTAAATTACCAAAGCCTCAATAGATCAAAAATTATATATCATAACTTCTAAAAATCACGGTGAGAAATTTCCAAATTCATCGTGGCGGTTGCCCAACACGGAACCCCAATACAGAGTAAGAGACATAAGGAGTACATCAACCATAATCAAAATCCATTTAGCTATGGAAATGAACTTTTGCTCTAAATTTGTCAACCTTAAACCAAACATACACTTCACTCTTTCTTTTCTACTGTTTTACAACTAGGTTTGGATTCTTGCATGGGTCCATCCTATTCCCCCCATGTCCCGATACGAGCATGAATTAATGTGAGCTTCAAATAGCCATGTGGTATCACTGTGTTTTTTTACTTTACCAAAACAGAGTACATCTGTTTATGTTTGAAAATTGCTTTTTAAGTTTTTGGTTTAACATGAGTGTTCACACCAATGGATTATAGAAATAAGAACTTGATTATGTTAGGCCTCTTATAACTAAATATTATAAGAGGAGGGTCAAGAGTTAGAATTTTAAGTGGGAACTGAATTTGTATGGCAGTTATTTGTTATGTAGATAGTTATTGTGTCAGTTTAAGTTGTAAATCAAGCAGTAACTGCTGCTCTAGAGCAGTTACGATGCAAATAAAAGTAGGAAAATTAGAAAAAGGAAGACAGGAAATTTCTGAGTGGTTATTGGGAAGGGAGAGACCAAACTCTCAAATTCTTGGAGTGGATAATTTTGTAATAAGTTTATCAATTATGCCCTAATAGAATTGTAAACTCGCATTCTGTTTAAATTCAATAAAGAATGTAGTTTCCCATTTCAATTATGTACTAACTAGTTCCAACACTGGTATCAAAGCAACAAAAATCCAGGAGAAATTCATGGTATTTACGCGCAATATGGAAGCACGCAGTATGGAAGCACGTATGGAAGTTCTGGAACGAGGGTTTGAAGGGTTGCTGGCTTTGCGTGAAACGTTGGAAAAACATATGGAACAAGAAAGGGTGGAGCGGTTGGAAGCCAGGCGCCAATTGAATGACTTGGTTAATGCTGTCAGGCTAATTCACGCGAGGCAGGAAGATGATTCCAGCGATGGGAGTCGCGTTGTGTTGTATAGAGAGGGGCCAGAAAATTCCCTAGACTCGCGAAACAGGGTCGAAAGGTGGAGGATATTAGAAATACCCGTCTTTGATGGTGAAGATGAGTATGGATGGACGACTAGGGTGGAAAGATACTTTGATTTGAAAGGAATGTCTGGGGCAGAGAAGTTGCAAGCAGTAATGGTGGCTATGGAGGGAAAGGCTTTGACATGGTACCAATGGTGGGAATTTCTACTTGGGATGATTTTCGTGCCGCTGTGATTAAGCGTTTCCAACCATCTATGGTTGAAAGCCCTTTTGAATTTGTTACTAAGCCTCAAACAAACAGGGTCAGTCGAAGAGTATCGAGAAAAGTTTTAACTATACGCAGGCCCACTCAAATGTACAGAACCAACATATTTGAAAGGAATCTTTTTGAATCGACTTAAGAAAGTGATAAGGGCAGAATTAAAATTACACCCAGTGGAGACTTTTGCAGAATTAATGGACTTCGCTCAGAGAGTTGATGAGAAGAACAATTTAGTTACCAAAGGGAGCAATTCCGCAACTTCTAGGGGTAAACCAATGAGAACTTACAATAATACTAGAACCGTGACATGGGAACCAGAGGTAAAGCAACAAAAGCAAACTACAACGTCAGGAGTTTGAAGTTCTTCAGGGGAAGGAAGTGTTGCAAAGCCTGCTGGAACTTTCAGAGGCAAAGGATTCAGAAGGTTAACCGAGGCTGAAATGCAAGAGAAATCACGGAAGGGATTATGTTTTCGCTGTGATGAGAGGTTTAGTCCAGGCCATGTGTGTGTTAACAAGCCATTGCACGTGCTAGTTTTGGGTGAGGAAGATGAGAAATGTGAATTGCAGGAACTAACACCCCAATTTTTATAATAACTATTTTATTAATGAAATAAGATTTTAAATAATTAATTTGATATTAATATTATTTTAGAATATATGTTGATAGATTTTGTGATTAATTTCTGTTATATGGATGTTTTCTATGACGTGTTAGTTTGATATATATTATATTATATTAAATCAGTGATATAAATAATAAATATTTTATTTTATTATTTTATATGTTTTTCTAAAAGTAATTGTATTTTAGTGTAATATTTTAAAGAATAAGATTTCATGCGATTTTATATTTCAATTATTTATAACTATTTTCTATTTTTAGTTATTTATTTTATCAATAATTATCTTGGGATAGTAGTGATATTGTGTTTGATTTACTTTATTTTTATATACTTGTTATGACGTTGTGATTTTATATATATTTATTATGATTTAGTAATTAATGTAAAATGTAGATGTTATATTTATTTATTTTATAATTTCGACTATTCACTAATGATGGTAATATTTTAATTTGAGTATTTGGAAAAATAAGTATTATTATAGTGCTTATTTGGAATATGATAATTTTAGTTATTAATGTATTTTAAAAGATTAATTATTTTATAAAATATTAGTTTTAGAATAAAAGAAGAAGAAGAAGAAGAAACGAAACGAACCAGCGACGCAGACAAAAAAACGCACATCCTCTTCCTCTCAAATTCATCCCACCAACTCCTTGCCATTTGAACCGATCCCAACTTCTATCCCACACAAAATCGGCCACTGAATCCATTTTTGGCATCAATTTTATCAATCGTGGCTCCGTTTCATCAGAAACAGCTGCGCTATTTTTCTTGGGCGAGCTGTTTTTGGTCGATTCTGATCACCACGTTTGTCTTATCAAAAAACTGACATCGTTTTTGGATTCCTCTCGTCGAAACCTTCAAGAAGCACTACTCATTTGCATTTTTCGGTGAAGTTGATGTCGGACCCTTCCGGCGCTCCGACGAGTCGGTGAGACTTTTTCTGCAGTTTTTTTCTCGTCATTTTGACTCTATTTTTGCTCCAAAAATTATTATTAATTCTTTAACATTAATTTTTATGCTTCATATAATTTATCAGTCACGTCTCGACGATTTTAAGAACTCGCCGTTTATTTGGATTCACTCGCTGTACGTTGTCAATCTACGGTTGCTGTTAAAAACTTCCATTGATTTCTGTGATTAGAGAAAGCGTCTAAATAAGGTAAGGGGTGAGAGAGCGTTTGAATTCATGAGTATAATATATTGTGAGATGAACGGGAAAACCGTATTTTCCAATGATTCATCCGGGGCTTGCTACGTACAACAGTGATGAGTTTATGTGATGATGATGATGTATGATTAATAATTGTGATGTTATAAATTTGTGATGAGGATATTGAAGTAACTCCATAATTGATGAAATGGTGATGATTCCAATTTGTGTTTGAGACTATGGTCTTAATGGAGTATCATAGGCCAACGACGGGAGAAAATAAATATTGAGAATTTTGAAGTGGAGATTATTTTGTCACCATATAGGTAGGGTCTGACAAGCCTAGTGATTCTGGGGAAGTACAACTGAATGAGCCTGATCGTGGCGGTCTGCTGTTGAGCCTTAGGGCAAGATTGTTAGACCTGGTATTCGGGTGGGGAATTCCTAGGTGACTTGGAGGTAGCACTTCAAATGTCGGGAGCTACCATGCAACACACGTTTACCTCGATTGTCGCGTATATGTGTCTCGGGTTGAGTTGAGCGGATCTATGAGGACAGGGCCAATTTGAATTGTCCGCCCATCGGGATGGTGGCATAGTATCAAGTCTCCTAACCAAGTACTTCAGAGTTAGAATGGTACCACATTGTGAAGTAGAGTCTAAGCTCATGCATAGCATTGCATTTTCTTGTGATTGTTTTGTTGTGATTAATATGTATCGTGTGCGATAATAATTTCTTTTAGATGATTTGATGTTATAGTGAAATATATTGGTTCCTCGTTAGTGATTTTGACTTTATAATGTGATGTTTCTTTTCTTGAAGAATGTTTGTATAATGATACGATTTATTATGATTGATTGCGTGTTCTTCTTACTTATATTATACTATAAGCATGATTTCGAAACTCACCTCCTTCGTTGTTTGTGTTCGTCTGGCTTGGCCCTGCGTTTGTGAAATCGCAGTTATTACAGGTTAATGAGTCTTGAAGTTCAAATTTGAGAGAAACTCCGCTCTGATAGGTGATACCGGGTATTAAGGGTTGTAACTTATATTTCACTTTCACTTGTTTAATTAGAAAAGACCTTTTGTATGAAAACCTTATAAGTACTAGTAAGTTTTTGGAATTAAATCAAGAAATTATAGTTAAGTCAAGTTCATTGAGATTGCATTGTTTTAATTAAGGAATAAAGTTAAATATTTACGTGTGTATTTAGAGGAACGTGATATCATAAATTATTTATAAAAATTCTTATTTTCTTGAAAACATATTTTCTTTATCCACTGCGAATTAAATAAAATAAAATCTAGTATAAATTATTTTATATGTTGTTTTGGGGTTTAGGGTGTCACATTAGTGGTATCAGAGCAGGTCTGTCCAATCAGGCCGAGTGGGTCGAGTGTCGGTTCAGTGTTAGTCAAATGTCTATCGTGTCAGTTGTGTTGCTTTGCCTATTAATTATTTTGTCTATCATGTTTTGTTTTTTTCCGTTATATTAATATGTTCTGTGCTATATGCGTTTGTATCATTGTACATATTTTTGAAATTACTAATTAACTATTTACTATGTTCTTACTCTGATTGCGTTGTGGATTCTAAGTTATTACCTAAGTGATTAAATATACTAGGAAATTCTTTGTTAAAATTTGAGTTAATTTGAATTGTTGACATGATTAAGTTAATTACCTTTTGATTGGACTTGTGTTTCTAACTTTGATTATTTGCTCTTTTGTTATTGTGGATAGTTAGAAATAAATTTTTATATTTTTGATTGACTAGCTATATGTTTGAAGTTATTAACTTAATCGAGATAATACTAATCATCGATTGATAGACCTTGTCTTTGGGGTGGTAACATGATTATTAAAGTTTTTATCTTGCTAATGAAATTAATTTAGAATGTTAGTAATAGTTTTGAAACATTAGGAAATTCATATTATTAATAATAATAATCTTTGAATATTAGAGAATGGTAAAACTTAGAATTTAAAAAAAAAATGACATTTTGAAGGAGTTAAAGTTGACTTATTTTGTAAAATGAAAATAACTTTTGTTTGAATTACTCTTTATTATTTTAAAGAAATTAAATTGAGTTGAATTTTTGTTGATTTATAAAATAACAATAATTATATACTATTGATTTTATTTAATGTTTAAAATAGCTGAAAATTTACACCATATTTTACTATGTGTCATTTTTAAGAAAATGAAAAAGATTTGTGTTGTATTGGTTTAGATGGACTTGGTGTGAAAATTGAATCGTGAGCATGTTGGGATATTTGTTTGAAATGATTGATTTAATGATTATGATATTATGAACTCATTAGAGTTTAATTTGATGTTAGAGTTCTAGATTTTAAAGACTCGTTAGTAATTTATAATGGTACAAAAAAAAAACTTGTGATTGTTTTCATTACTATTGTTATTGGTTTTAAGATAATGTTGTAGATGTTATTGTCAATCAAAAATCTTGTCTTGAAAAATATTTATAATTTTTTTTTTCAGTTTTTATATGGACACAAAACTTGATTCTATCAAAAGTCAAAATCACTTGAAAATGTTGATGATAGTGGATTTTGAAAGTGAGAATTATAATTTTAAATTACTTAAAACTGTTGATGGTTGTATCTAGATGATTAAAGTTTTGACATTGTTTTTGAAATTAAATCAAGACATTCGTCATGATTTTGAAATAGTAGAAAATTCATATTATTAGCAATAATAATTCTTGAATATTCAAGGTTGGTTGAATTTTTTTTTGTTAGACTTTTAGAAAAATAAAATAATTGTAAACGAGTTAAAGTTGATTTTTTTTTTTTGAAAAATAAGTAATATTGAATGTTTTAATTGTTGTTGATTTATTTTAAAGAATTAAATTGTGTCGGAGTTGTCTTGATTCATAAAATTGAAAAAAAAAATATATCACCATTATTTTATTTAAAATTTAGAGTAGTAAATTAAAGGATCCACTCCAAGTTTTACTATGTGTTGTTTTTAAAAAAATTAAAAAGACTTGTTATAGTAATAGTGTTGAGAACATAAGTAAATAAATTGGAACTATTTTGGAAGTGTTAATTAATTGAAAATTTTCCTATTTATCTATATATAGTTTAAATTTTGTTTCAAAATGTAAGTTGAAAATAATTTTTATAGTGATTAATTATTTAGAAATGTGTTTTGATGATTAAAGTACGAGTGAAATTTTAGGAATCTTATAGATTTTAAAAATACATATGATTTATTTATTTTTAGTGTATTTAGAAACATGATTTATTTTAGTTGTTTTTTTTAGACGTGATTTATTGAAAAGTAATTTAAGGAAAAACTTTGAATTCTCAATGATATTTTTTTGTGCTAAATGATTAATGATATACATTTTTGATAATTTAAGTCTAGAAATCAATTTTAGAATGATGTGTAACCTTTAAAGTAACTTATGCACTACCTGATTCAATTTGGTTAGGTAGCATGTTGTATCTCCTAGTAAATAATTATTTATCTTATTTGCAATTTGAAAATCTCTGTTTTAGTTTGTTGTAACTTTTAAGTGATGATGATTAATTCAAAAGGAAAATTAATCATGGTCAATTTGGAGCAATTACACTTCTATGAGAATATCTTACATGTTTAGAATCATTATTTGAGTTATGAGATGAACGTAAAATCTTGGTGTCAATTTTTGGATTAGTTATGCGAATGTGTATATGATTATGTAAATATTAAATTGTTTGTGTTTCAAGTGTTCTAATTGTTGGGAATTAGTGTATAGAGTTAGAGTAATCGAGAGCATCTAAAAGTGAAATAGTTCTATATTTTTTTTTTAATCAAATTATTGATTACATATTGATGTAAGTGTCGTTGTTACTGCTTATAAGTTAAAAATAAATTATTGTGAATGTGTAATTAAGTAAACTTTTAACTTGAAGTAAGGAGTAGGAGTTGTGGCGCCGCCTTCGCACTCCTGAACCATGTTAAAAGTACTTTTAATTACCCATGTTTGAATTTGAATGACTATAGTTATAATTGCTTTAACTAATTGACTCCATGAGTAGGAGAGACTAGCTACCCCGATGACTCATCGTCGATGAAAAAGACAATGATAACTCATTATTTTGTTAGAAGTGCATTTTAATTTTATTCTTTAAATAGTTCAAAAACATGTTCATCGTTTGTGCCAATTGAATGAATTTAATTATGAAATGTATGTTATTGTGAAATAGTATCTCTATCATTGATTTTTTTTCTTTCTCCTTGATTATATATAAAGTATGTTTTTATAGAGTGATTGATTGTAAATCTATTATAATGTTATTAAGTTGTTAGATGTGTTTAATATTTTAAAAATTGTTTTCGTTGTCAGACTTAAGTTAAATCTGTTGAATGTTGGGTGATAGGATCTAAACTCTATTTTACAGAGTAAAATTAGTAATATTTTGTTTCAAAAAAAAAAAGGTTGAAATTGACAATGTATTTGGAATGTGTTTCATTTAACACAACAAAATGAACTAAGTTATTATTAAATAACTCTATATGTTATGTTTTATATGTAAATTATAGCGAGTAACTCTATGGTATTTCCTTTCATAATTGAGTGATAAATGTGATATGTGTTTATTTAATTTACTGTGTCATGTTAGCCTATCATGCTAACTTAATTGATTTTTGACACATTGTGCTTAACTGAATGGTGAATATATGTTTATTATATCTTTGAGATACTAAGTTTGAATATTGATGATATATAGTTAGATATTAGTTTGCTTATTGTTCACTATAAATTTCGAGGACGAAATTTCTTTAACGAGGGGAGAATTGTAACACCTCAATTTTTATAATAACTATTTTATTAATGAAATAAGATTTTAAATAATTAATTTGATATTAATATTATTTTAGAATATATGTTGATAGATTTTGTGATTAATTTCCGTTATATGGATGTTTTCTATGACGCGTTAGTTTGATATATATTATATTATATTAAATGAGTGATATAAATAATAAATATTTTATTTTATTATTTTATATGTTTTTCTAAAAGTAATTGTATTTTAGTGTAATATTTTAAAGAATAAGATTTCATGCGATTTTATATTTCAATTATTTAGAACTATTTTCTATTTTGAGTTATTTATTTTATAAATAATTATCTTGGAATAGTAGTGATATTGTGTTTGATTTACTTTATTTTTATATACTTGTTTTGACGTTGTGACTTTATATATATTTATAATGATTTAGTAATTAATATAAATGTAGATGTTATATTTATTTATTTTATAATTTCGACTATTCACTAATGATGGTAATATTTTAATTTGAGTATTTGGAAAAATAAGTATTATTATAGTGCTTATTTGGAATATGATAATTTTGGTTATTAATGTATTTTAAAAGATTAATTATTTTATAAAATATTAGTTTTAGAATAAAAGAAGAAGAAGAAGAAGAAACGAAAGGAACCAACCACGCAGACAAAAAAACGCACATCCTCTTCCTCTCAAATTCATCCCACCAACTCCTTGCCATTTGAACCGATTCCAACTTCTATCCCACACAAAATCGGCAACTGAATCCATTTTTGGCATCAATTTTATCAATCGTTGCTCCGTTTCATCAGAAACAGCTGCGCTATTTTTCTTGGGCAAGCTGTTTTTGGCTGATTATGATCACCACGTTTGTCGTATCAAAAAACTGACATCGTTTTTGGATTCCTCTCGTCGAAACCTTCAAGAAGCACTACTCATTTGCATTTTTCGGTGAAGTTGATGTCGGACCCTTCCGACGCTCCGACGAGTCGGTGAGACTTTTTCTGCAGTTTTTTTCTCGTCATTTTGACTCTATTTTTGCTCCAAAAATTATTATTAATTCTTTAACATTAATTTTTATGTTCCATATAATTTATCAGTCACGTCTCGACGATTTTGTGAACTCGCCGTTTATTTGGATTCACTCGCTGTACGTTGTCAATCTACGGTTGCTGTTGAAAACTTCCATTGATTTCTGTGATTAGAGAAAGCGTCTAAATAAGGTAAGGGGTGAGAGAGCGTTTGAATTCATGAGTATAATATATTGTGAGATGAACGGGAAAACCGTATTTCCCAACGATTCATCTGGGGCTTGCTACGTACAGCAGTGATGAGTTTATGTGATGATGATGATGTATGATTAATAATTGTGATGTTATAAATTTGTGATGAGGATATTGAAGTAACCCCATAATTGATGAAATGGTGATTATTCCAATTTGTGTTTGGGACTATGGTCTTAATGGTTCATAGGCCAACGACGGGAGAAAATAAATATTGAGAATTTTGAAGTGGAGATTATTTTGTCACCATATAGGTAGGGTCTGACAAGCCTAGTGATTCCGGGGAAGTACAACTGAATGAGCCTGATCGTGGCGGTCTGCTGTTGAGCCTTAGGGCAAGATTGTTAGACCTTGGAGGTATTCGGGTAGGGAATTCCTAGGTGACTTGGAGGTAGCACTCCAAATGTCGGGATCTACCATGCAACACACGTTTACCTCGACTGTCGCGTATATGTGTCTCGGGTTGAGTTGAGCAGATCTATGAGGACGGGGCCAATTTGAATTGTCCGCCCACCGGGATGGTGGCATAGTATCAAGTCTCCTAACCAAGTACTTCAGAGTTAGAATGATACCACATTGTGAAGTAGAGTCTAAGCTCATGCATAGCATTGCATCTTCTTGTGATTGTTTTGTTGTGATTAATATGTACCGTGTGCAATAATAATTTCTTTTAGATGATTTGATGTTATAGTGAAATATATTGGTTCCTCGTTAGTGATTTTGACTTTATAATGTGATGTTTCTTTTCTTGAAGAATGTTTGTATAATGATACGGTTTATTATGATTGATTGCGTATTCTTCTTACTTATATTATACTATAAGCATGATTTCGAAACTCACCTTCTTCGTTGTTTGTGTTCGTCTGGCTTGGCCCTGCGTTTGCGAAATCGCAGTTATTACAGGTTAATGAGTCTTGAAGTTTAAATTTGGGAGAAACTCCGCTCTGATAGGTGATACCGGGAATTAAGGGTTGTAACTTATATTTCACTTTCACTTGTTTAATTTGAAAAGACCTTTTGTATGAAAACCTTATAAGTACTAGTAAGTTTTTGGAATTAAATCAAGAAATTATAGTTAAGTCAAGTTCATTGAGATTGCATTGTTTTAATTAAGGAATAAAGTTAAATGTTTACGTGTGTATTTAGAGGAACGTGATATCATAAATTATTTATAAAAATTTTTATTTTCTTGAAAACATATTTTCTTTATCCGCTGCGAATTAAATAAAATAAAATCTAGTATAAATTATTTTATATGTTGTTTTGGGGTTTAGGGTGTCACAGGAACCGAATCTAGTGGAAGTGGAGGAAGAATTGAAAGACCTCAAATTGTCTATGTGTAGCATTGTTGGTCTCACTTCGTAGAAAACCATTAAGTTAGGGGAATGATTGGCGAGGAACATGTTATGGTCCTTGTAGCTTGTGGAGCTTCACATAATTTCATTTCAGCCACTTTTGTGAAGGAACATAATTTACAAATGTTTGCAACCTCCATATACACGGTGGAAGTAGGAGATGGGAGAAAACTTGATTGTGAAGGAGTGTGTCCTCAATTAGAATTGGTGATACAAGGACTCAAAGTGCAACAAGATTTTTATGTCTTTGATCTTGGAGGAGTGGATGTAGTGTTGGGGGTGGAATGGTTGGCTGGCCTGGGAGAAATTAGAGCCAATTTCCGTGAGTTAACACTTAGAATTCCTATTGGAAATGGTTATCACACTTTGAAAAGGGACCCCGATTTAACTAGAGATGTAGCATCTCTAAAGTCCATTTTGAAAGCGTTAAATGATCAAGGCCAAGGATTCTTAGTGGAATACCATCAACTACAAGCCAAAAGTGAAGTTACAGATGAAAATCCCGAATGGACAACAATTATTTTAGAAGAATATGGTGATGTTTTTCAAGAACCTCAAGGGCTACCCCCTACTAGAAGGCAAGACCATGTTATTATCTTGAAGGAAGGTGCCAATATTCCAATTTACGACCTTATAGATACCCTCACTATCAAAAAAATGAAATAGAAAGATTAGTAGATGATATGTTGAATTCTGGTATAATTAGACCAAGTGTGAATAAGATAATAATACCAGGGCTTTTGTGTAGATTATAGGGTTTTGAATAAGATAACCATACCAGATAAGTTCCCTATTCCTATTATTGACGAGCTGCTTGATGAATTGGGAGGCGAGGCGATCTTTTCAAAATTGGACCTGAAATTGGGGTATCATCAAATTAGGATGCGAGAAGCAGAAATTCCAAAAACAGCTTTTAGAACTCATGAAGGGCATTATGAGTTTATTGTCATGCCTTTTGGACTTATGAATGCTCCTTCTACTTTTCAATCCCTTATGAATGAAGTGTTAAGACCGTACTTGAGAAAGTTTGTGTTGGTTTTCTTCGATGACATCTTGGTTTACAGTACAGATGAACAGGAGCACCAAAGACATTTAAGGGTTGTCCTAGCTTTGTTGAAAGAGAATCAATTATTTGCCAACAAGAAAAAATGCACTTTTGGGCAGACTCAATTAGAGTATTTGGGTCATATCATCTCAGCCGGTGGAGTTGCAGCAGATCCAAAGAAGATTGAAGTTATGCTAGATTGGCCAACACCCAAGGACATCAAGGCCTTAAGAGGATTTTTGGGGCTGACAGGGTATTATCGAAGATTTTTCAGAGATTATGGCAAGATAGTTGGGCCTTTGACCCAACTATTGAAGAAAGACAATTTCCAATGGAATAGTGAAACCCTGGAATAACTCAAGAGATTGGTGGCAGAATTACCAACACTAACTGTTCCAGATTTTACTAAAACTTTTACCATAGAAACTGATGCATCTAACAAGGGCTTGGGTGCCGTTTTATTGCAGGAAGGGAGACCAGTGGCTTTTCTTAGCCAAACATTATCATACAGAGCACAATCTAAGTCAGTTTATGAAAGAGAGCTGATGGCTATTGTGATGGTTGTTCAAAAGTGGCGACATTACCTGCTATGGAGGCATTTTGTCATCATCACCGATCAAAAAAACCTTAAATTTCTAACTGAAACAACGAGTACTGGGTGAAGAATATTTCAGGTGGACTTCAAAACTCATGGGACTGGACTTTGAAATCCATTATAGGTCTGGAAAAGAAAATG
Source organism: Cicer cuneatum (assembly GCA_037974295.1). Taxonomy (NCBI): domain Eukaryota; kingdom Viridiplantae; phylum Streptophyta; class Magnoliopsida; order Fabales; family Fabaceae; genus Cicer; species Cicer cuneatum. Next base: position 75,063,634 of record JBBPBO010000001.1, on the reverse strand, counting down.
GTGTAGCTGATGCACTTTCTAGAAAGATGACATTTGCAGCTTTGTCTTCAGTTCACTTTGAAGAGGTGGAAGATTAGGAGTCAAAAACATATCGAGATCCTAAGTTACAAAAATTGATACATGATCTAATCCAAGATCATAATGCTATCCAAGCTATACATTTCAAAATAAAAAAATTGCTCTATAAGGGGAGATTGGTACTATCGAAAGGATCTTCAAGGATCCCCATTTTGCTACAAAAATTTCACAACTCAACAGTGGGGGGACATTCTGGCTTTTTCAGAACCTATAAAAGAATTTATGAGGTTGTGTATTGGGAGGGCATGAGAAAAGATATACAACAGCATGTGGCTAATTGTGAGGTGTGTCAACTTAACAAGTATCAAGCTTTGTCTCCTGCATGCCTTCTTCAACCACTACCTATACCCAATCAGGTTCGGGATGATATATCTATGGATTTCATTGAAGGGTTACCTAAGGTTCAAGGTAAAAATTGTTGGAACCAAGTTGGTTCTTTCAATTAAAGTTTTGATGTTAACAAAAGTATTTTATGAAAATCATATTTTGACTTAGAAGAAGTATGAAAAATCAGAGAATGATGTCACCTGAGGATACACCAGAGGATGACGTCAGCAAAAGATACAAATCAGAAGCAGAAGATGTCATCAGAGGATGACGTCACCAGAAGATAAAAATGCCACCAGAAGATACAGTCAGAAGATATCACCAGAGGATGTCATCCAGAGGATACCAAAAGATACCTCCAGAGGATATCACCAGAGGATCCCATCATAAGCAAGAATCAGAGGATGTCATCAAAGGCAAACATCAGAGGATATCATTAGAGGGAAGAAACAATGACATCATCAGAGGATGTTATTCTTGGCCCAGATCAGAAGGAAGCAGAGTCCATAAGGAGACTTGGTCCAGACCAGAAGGAAGCATGTCCAAAAGGAGACTTGGTCCAGACCAGAAGGAAACATTGTCCAGAAGGAAACTTGGTATGTAAGTGAATGAATCCCATCCCCTAGCGAGTGAAGTGCTTACGCCCCTTTAGATTAGAGATAGGGGCGCGCTAGCGTTATAATAATAATAATAGAAAGGTTACAAATCAGAAGATCACACAGTCCAGATCATGAGACAGAATGGTACAGATCATATCACATGGTTCAGACTTGGTCCAGATCAGCAAATCATACGGTCCAAAATTTAAATCATAATGCAGATCAGTGAAGACTTGATTAAAATTCGAAGAAGACTTGATTGAATTTTGATAGAAATTTGATCAAAGTATTAAGGAGATTTGATTCAAAAATCACTGAAGACTTGAATAAAATTCGAATGAAATCTGAAGCTAAAAGATACGGTCTGAAATTAAGAGAAACAGGATTGGTCAACAGAACTTTCAAATGTAATCTGAAGCTAAAAGATACTTTTTGAAATTAAGAGAAACAGGATTGGCCAACAGAATTTTCAAAGGAAATTTGAGCAAGATTTTTCTCGAATTTAATCTTGGACAAAGCCCTAATTGCAACTATAAAAGGAGGCTTCATACAACAGCATTAGGCATCGAAAATACAAGAACTCAAGCTTCATATTCAACATAATCCGAGAGTTCAAAAGAATAAATCACTTGAGTGCAAAAACAATATTTTCTAAGTGTTTTTGAGAGTGAAAGTCAATGTTATAATCAGCTTTCCAGAAGCAACTACTCAAGAAAGTCATTGCAACAATTAGCTTTCCAGAAGCAACTTTGCAGAGTTCCAAACCCTTGTAATCAAACCCGTTAGAGGTGTAGATTCCTTCTTCAATCTGGGGTTGTCAGATTGGTAGGAGAAGACTTGATTTGTAGGGTCAAGGTGTTGTTATCGTTCATCAAAAGCATGCGGTTGTCAGACTGTTTGGGAAGACTGACTTGGAGGGTCAGGTGCTGTAATTCAAAGTATTTTGAATTAGTGGATTAAAGCCTTCGGAGTGAAGGGACTGGATGTAGCCAAGTTAATGGTGAACCAGGATAAATTGTTGTGTTCTTATGTTGTTATTATCCAATGTTGAGTCTGATTAATTTATTCATCAAATAACTCACATCAACATTCAACAAAACAACAAAAGAATTCAAGTTTGACAAACACAATTCAACCCTCCTTCTCGTGTTTGCACCTTCAAGCATATCCAGCAGCATGTGGCTAATTGTGAGGTGTGTCAACTGAACAAGTATCAAGCTTTGTCTCCTGCATGCCTTCTTCAACCACTACCTATACCCAATCAGGTTCGGGATGATATATGTATGGATTTCATTTAAGGATTACCTAAGGTTCAAGGTAAAAATGTCATTCTCGTAGTGGTGGACAGATTGACTAAATATGCTCATTTTCTAGCACTTAGCCATCCTTTCACTGCAAAAGATGTTGCTGAAATTTTCCTTCAAAAGGTAGTAAAGTTATATGGCTTCCCCTCTACTATTGTGTCTGACATAGATAAGATTTTCCTGAGCCATTTTTGGTCGGAGTTGTTCAAAATGGTGGGTACGAGACTCAAAGTTAGCTCTACTTACCATCCTCAAACAGATTGACAAACCGAAGTAGTTAATAGGTGTTTGGAAACATACTTGAGATGCCTCATAGGCACTAAACCCAAACAATGGCCAAAGTGGCTAAGTTGGGCCAAATTTTGGTTTAATACCAATTATCACAAATCTCTAAAATTAACCCTCTTTAAGGCACTATATGGTCGAGACCCACCTCATCTCCTAAAAGGGACTACTATTCCTTCGGTTGTTGAAGAAGTTAACATCATGACACAAGATAGGGACCAAATGTTGCATGATCTAAAAAGCAATTTGGTCACAGCTCAGAATTAGATGAAAAAGTACGTTGATCAGTCTAGCGTCCTATTTCACTAGTGGTTGGAGATTGAGTTTATTTGAAATTACAGCCCTACAAATACAGTCCTTGGCTAAGAAGATAAATGAGAAATTAAGTCCTCGTTTTTATGGACCATATCAGATTTCAAAGCAGATTGGAGCAGTTGCATTTGAGTTAGCTCTTCCACCAGAGAGTAAGATACATCCCGTGTATCATGTGTCCCTACTTAAGAAGGCCATCTCTTCTTCGGCTATGTCTGAACCTTTGCCACCTATGCTCTCAGAGGAACTAGAATTGCAAGTTACTCCAGCTGTTGTACAAGATGTTCGCAATGCTCCCAGTGGCATAGCAGAAGTGTTGATTCAATGGAAGGACCTACCAGATTTTGAAACAATATGGAAACCTATTAAGACCATTATGGAGCAATTCTATTCTTTTCACCTTGAGGACAAGGTGACTCTTTTGGGAGGGAGTATTGTTAGGCCTCTTATAACTAAATATTATAAGAGGAGGGTCAAGAGTTAGAATTTTAAGTGGGAACTGAATTTGTATGGCAGTTATTTGTTATGTAGACAGTTATTGTATCAGTTTAAGTTGTAAATCAAACAGTAACTGATGCTCTAGAGCAGTTACGATGCAAATAAAAGTAGGAAAATTAGAAAAAGGAAGGCAGAAAATTTCTAAGTGGTTATTGGGAAGGAAGAGACCAAGCTCTCAAATTCTCGGAGTGGATAATTCTGTAATAAGTTTATCAATTCTGCCATAACAGAAATGTAAACTCGCATTCTGTTTAAATTCAATAAAGAATTCAGTTTCCTATTTCAATTATGTACTAACCATTTCCAACAGATTATTCTTCAATTTTACTATTGAACTAGCAAGTTAGTGTGGATGACAATTATAAGAACTAATCTTTCAAGAAAAACAGGTTCTTGCCATTGAAAAATTATTTTGCACAGAATAACCAACCACAAAAAAGATGGAAAGATAGCTTTGTGAGATCTATTTTGAGTTCTTCAAATGTTTCGCAATGGAAGTAAAAAGTTGATAGAGTTCTTAAAACTAATTTGATATGGTAGGACCCACCAAAAAGGAAGAATTTGTAATGTATAAATGAAAATGACTAGTATTTGCATAGAGTATTGTAAGACACGTCGCTGTACCTACATAGATAACAATTTTAATATCTAGATACTTACTCCGTAACTATATAAGTACTCTTGATCATATACTTGATAAATACTACAATACATTGCGTGCATTCTACGAACTGTTGTTTTTAGCACAACCCCTTCAACATATTTCTGAAAATAATGATCATGTATGAGATAAAATTGAAGTATTGAACACACATGCATCAATGCTCCCCACATTGTTTGGAGGATTGTATTTGCAGACAATCAGTATCCAGTAAAATTATAAAACGCGATTGAATTTCAAGGAATAGCTTTAGTTTCAAATAATTAAGAATACACAACTATTCACCAACTGAAAATTTCTAATCCCTTATTTCAGGGTAAACCATATTATACATCATAACTGAATAGCCATCTAAACATACATGAATTCACCACCTCGAAGAGCATTTGCAGCACCTTTCCTCTCCTCTTCGGCTTCCTTTTCACGTTCCTTCCAGCTCTCATAGGCATGATCATCAGTTTGCAGCTCATAACGACATATCGGACAAGAATTGTGCTCATCCTGCCACAAAACAGATAAAATTGAACAAACTTTACATCTAATCATGTCATTTCTTCCACATCTCATTAGTATCAAATGCAAAAAGTTGGTTTTAAAAGGGTAAAACAAAACTTTCAGTAAATAAGCAGAGTTTGAAACAAATACCAGCCATGGCTTTACACATGGTGGATGGAATGTGTGCTTGCATGGTAACTCTTGCATTTGGTCATTTAACACCAGATTTTCCCTGCAAATGGCACACTCTGCATCTTTCCCCATATTAGCCAGGATCTCCTCTGTGAGAGTAATGACAGGAAGTTTCGCCACAACTTCTTTACTTGCAGGAGGAACTCTTGGAGCTACAGGACCACCAGTTTCCATCTAACCAATTTTATTATTTAAAAAAAAGAAACAAGTCACAATTAAATTGTAAAATATAACAGACAAAAGAGGCAAAGATGAGCCCAGCTAAGTATATAATATATCAATCAAAAAGAAAGTTGAAACGAGTACACTGCCATGAAGTAGTTAACAAAACGAGTGAACTGAGTAGGTTGTTTATATCAAGTCACCCTTCAAAGGATTCATTGATATCAAATTATCAACCACAACAAGGATCGGTAGGTATAAAAAATTAAGAATTTAAAATAGAAGAAATTAAGTTGATGAGCAAGCTGTCTGCGTTGATTCATTAACTTGTGAAAAATGTATCCTATTGAATTAACATAAAGTAGCTTGGTTTGTTTAATGGGCACTGAAGAAATGCTAGTTCGAAGTCATCTAGGTTACTCAAGTTCGAAGTTGAGCCTATAAAATTGGTTGATGTTCTCAAATGAACCTAGGATAACTGGTTTTCCAATGTTTCAAACAATGCCTAAGCCAACATAATACATCTTTCTTGAAGTTACAGAAACTGAATCAAGAAATTCAAAGCCATGTTGATATTTAAGGGGTTATCAGAAATACATGAAAAGATTTTGGATAAATACCAGGGGCACAACTTCTTCCAATCTATTTCTAAGTATTTCAAGCACACTAGCAACATCCTCTGGTGAGGTATTGTCTGTTGCTAAACTTTGAGAGGATTCAGCATCAAATAGTCTAGCAGCTGCTGTCAAGATGTTTTCCTGCACCAACCATGCAGGCTGTGGTGGCTCTGGATCTATCGTAAGGTGTCCCTCAAAAAGATATCCTGAGTCATCACAAAACATGATAAACACAGAAAGGTTCAAGTAAAATATTTAAATTACCATAGCACACAACATGTCATCATGAAAAAACTATAACTGACTTATCAAGAAAAAAAACGAAATTTCTTCCAAGGAAAATTACCTCTGTTTTCATGATTCACTGCAGCTTGCAAAATTTGTGAAGGGTTGTCTTCTAGATGCAAATGTTCCTTGGCCTGAGCAATGCAAGCCTTCAAGTGCTGCTTTTCAGCAGGTTCAGAAACAAACAATATAGCCTGCTCAAAAAGGCCCAGGCCAGCACTCCAGAAACCAGGTGCAGTATATCTTGTCTTCAACACCGTAGCAACTCGGCATATGACAGTATAAAACTGCCACCACCAGCAACACTAGTCAATTTATTAGATTTTAATTATCCATCATCAAACAATAACAAACAACATTTAGGAAAAGGTTAACCTATTGAGATGTACCCCAATAAGAGCAATTGCAAATGACCAACCAATGAAAGATCATTAGCAGGAATAAAACTAAAGACATTCCTGGCAGAGCCATTTCAACTTATCAGTTGAACCCATCATTAGCATTAACTACATACATACAGAGATAAATGCATACATACATATGGATTTGGATCCTCTCATGTTGAAATCCAACATGAAGGGATTATAACATAAATAACAGCATAAACTATAGATTAATCCAAGCAAATTCAAAATCAGTTCTTTTGGACAAAACATAAATAAACATATAAAAAGGAACAAAACCAAGAAACACTACAAAATTATATTGAAGAATGCAAACGAGCAACTAATTATAAAATTAATGGGAAAATTTTGAATGTGAATAAAAAAAAAATTGAAATGAGAGGAGCATACAGATTTGCGAAGAGAGGTAGAAGCTGATGGATATGTAATTTGAAGCAGAGATTTGAGAGACTTAACAGCGTCTTCAAATTTTTGCTTCTTCCCTAATTGTTTCTGCAATTCCTCCAATTCTTGTTTAACCGAATCCTCTGACGCCATTCTATTCTCTTGTTTTGTGATTACGAAACTCAAAATTTGAATTCGAATTGCAATGATTTTTGGCTCAGATTAACGAAATTGAGAAGCCCTTTGTTGATTCTTCTTTGTTTTGTGATTTTTTATATCATTCCGACTTCGAATTTCTTCGGGAAGGGGAAACGAAAGGAAATGATCGTCTACAAACGTCCCTACCGTTCTCTGAGTACGTCACCGAATCATTTTGTGCCACATCATTGACTGTGTATGTTTGCTTCTGTCCTACGGAGAAGGATTTGGATCTGTTTTAAAGACAAAAACTCAGTTTTAGTCTACCAGAAGTTTTTGAAATATCCTGTAAAAGATAAAAATATTTTTTAGTCTTAAAAAAATAAACTGGATCAAATTGCTATAATTATATTTAGAAAATTGAATTCTTTTTTTCGAATTTGTCTGATGACTCATATGTGTAATCTCTATTTAAAAAAAAGACAATCAAGTCCCTAATAATAATTAAATAAACAATTTAATATCTGTAATAAAAATTTTACTAAATTATAATATAATTTAAAAAACAACGCTAATAATATTCAAATTAAACCATGTATCTTTCATGGACAATACATAAAATCGCACCTTAAAAAATGCGAGTAAGAAAAATAATAACACACCTTCAAAAACTTGAGAATGAAGAAGAAAATACAATTTTTGAAAGAAACGATGTAGACGGCGGAAGTCAATGGAATCAGAAGGGTTTCTATCTTAAATTTGTGGTTTCTCAAGATAAAACAACACAGATTTAATTTTTCCTAAATTGAAAGTCAATGGAATTAAAAAAATTTCTATCTTAGACTTGTGGTTTCTCTAGATGAAATAACATGTTTATTTTCACCTAAATTGAGCAAAGAACTAAATTGTTCGGGTTTATTTTTCTTAAAGACTAAAATGTGTTTTTAATTTATTTAAAAACTTAATTGGATCTTTTAAAATTTCTCATGACTAATTTGACTAAGTTTATTTTTTTTTATGAACTTAAAAGTACTTTTATTTTCGTCAAGGACTAAATTAAATCTCTCAAACCAAAATAGGTCTTTACTCTTTTTTAAATAATAAATATTGCTAATTAATTGTCAATTTTGTTAAAGATAAAAATTGAACTTGTGATTTTGTCATTACAACTTCTTTAAATCATCAAACCACTTTACTTTCAAGGAAAAGGATTGGGATATTCCTCTAAAACCAACAAGTTAATTTAGATAACAAAATGAAAAATATTAATTTGTGTTGTGGTTAGTCTTTTTTATATTTTCACTGGAGCTTGTTTAGGGATGCCAATAAGAAAATGAAAGTTTTGAGGTGTCCATAGCACCTACCAATCCCAACTAAGATATATGCCCCTTTATTATACTCACAGTTTTCCTTCTCTACTACTAATAATTTTCCTACTCTAACATATTAACTACTTACATTTATTTATAAAAAAAATTAACAAAATATTTTTTATATTATTATTTTTATCTCCTATTTCACTTGTAGTAAACATATTAACTATAAAAATAAAATTATTAAAAAAATCTTATATATCAACTTTGGGATGGTTAAGTAGTTACACAAGGTAAAATAGAAAGTAGAGATAACTTATATTGCAAAAATTAGGTAAAATCACATTTTAGCTTGTTTTACCTTTGAACATATTCAGACAAGACTCATAAAAACACCAAATTAGTACTACACCACTTTTGATATCACCATTCAAAAACAATGAAAAAGAATCATCAAGAAGATCATTCATTAATAATACCCACTAAATGAGAACAGTTTACAACTGAAACTCAGTTAAGAAAATTTCAATAAATCTGTCAGCAAACAATCATTTGGTTAGCTTCCATTTCTAGCTATGTTGCATGAAAAAATCAAGTACAAATCAAAATAAAATTCAAACTAACAGAACATAAAAAAAGTTCATAACAAAGACCAAAGATAAAAAGGGCATTTCACTGTCACACAGAAGCCTCAATCCGCGGCTCGAACGAAAATGCAGACATAAACTCTACGACTTCCCCGTTGATGCAACAATTCGGCAATTCAACCCATTCATTGGTCATCAAATCACACAGAATATAAGTACATAGCTCAGGAGAGTTCAAGCATATAAAAATCCGAGAACCGGAACCAACACAGTTGATATCTGGCTTCTTTCCGTACCATTCATGAGACATTGCTGCAGGCATTGCTGCAATCTGTTGCCAACATCGGTTAGCCTCGTCGTATTTCCACACCCGAAGACTAGTGCTTTCCAAGAATTCTGATAACAAAACAACTAACATCTCGCCGTTACACTCGACAACATCGATCGAGTACTCACAGAAAACAGGCAACAACCTAGGATACTCGAAGAAACACTTGCTAGTCAAATTGCAAGCTACTACCGTCCCCGAGGAACTAAGAAAATAGACTATCTCTTCACCATCTTTCTTAGTAATAACAGATGAATATTGCTTCGTTGGACTCCTCTGCATGCTACTTGCTACCACATTTCCGGCCTTGCTAAGGAAGTACACAACATTGTCGTCAGTTGAATCACAATCTGTCAAACTATTGTCAACCTTCCTCCCGAGAGCATTCTCTTCTTCCCAACAGGAAGAGCTGGAATTATAGACTTTAAATGAAAGACTAGGGAGTTCACCAAAGACTAATACAATCTTGTAGGATATTTTTTGGTCTTCGAAAGATGTACTCATAACAACGGCATTGAGACATTGATTTTCCGAGGCAAAATTCATTGGAGGGAGTTCGCTGCAAAAATTCATTGGAGGGAGTTCGCTGCAAGAACCGGTCACGGGATTGCACACAATGAAGTTTGACAACGAAGTTCGGTAGCAAACAAGACCACCAGAAGCTGCAACAAGCATGCAACTTCTGTTGGAATCTTCAAGAAGAAGACGCGGATGATTGAGTCTTTTCCAACTGTTTTCTGCAGAGTCGAAGATAACAGATTGGTTGAGGCTTGGAGCAACCATGAAAAACCATGGATCCCTTGAAGGAATGTGTGAGCAGGCAAGCTTGAAACTCACAGAAGCAGCAGCTGATTTCCATCTTTTGCAGACCGAAGTGAGGCGAAAGAAAGTTGAAGTTGGTAGCCACGAAAGTACCCTTTCAAAGACATCTTCATTCAGGTCATCCAAGGAAAATTTCTCCGGGGATTTTCTTTTCAAACTGCGTTCCATTGATCACAAATTTGGACCAAACAACTACAGAAAACAAAGGAACTAAGATGTTACCAAAATATCAATTTTTCCAATTTCCAAAACCAATACCAATCATATAAAATGAGGATTTCGTAGCTCAACTGGTTTGAACTAAAGGTCAAATGAGTTAAAACACCAGAGTACTAACACCGGTGAAGGAGAAAACACTAACAGAACTAGTATACGAATGTTTGGCTATCAAAAAAAATGCCAATCATAAAAATTAATTAATGAGAATAAATGACTTTGAAATGGACACATAATAACTATATAAGGAAAAAGGGTAAGCATGCAAAAGCAAAAAATCAAAACTTTCCCCTTCATTACTCAACCCCTTTTAGTTTTACAATAAAAATTGCAAGGATTCATTCATTTTAACAACAAATTAAAGCTAAACACTTTGTAGAACTGTCAAAAAAAAAAAAAAACTCCTAGCTTAAGAAGCTATTCTTCATAAACAAACATTAACCTTAAGACTTAAAACGCAAACATTAAACAAAATACACTCTCTTCTATTTCCTCCTACAACCCCTTTTACTAGAAACCCTCACTCAAATAAATAATACTAAAAACAAAACGCTCACACAAAGAAACAAATATTGAAAAGGGATTCCAATGATTCATGTGAAAAGACTCAAAAGAGAAAGCATGAAGATATAAGAAGAAGATAAAAAAATGAAAGGTACCTGAAAGAAAGAAGTGAAGGTGGAATCAAATAGAACACAGAAGAGATAGATAGAATGAAAATGGGGAATGGATTGAGTGTTAAATATATAAAATGGGGTTTGGAAGATGAAATCTCAAAAGTGAAAAAGGGAAAGTGAGGAGATGAAGAGAAGTGGTAGGAAGCTTCGTTGGGATCTCTTTTGTTATTTGTTGGTGTTTTGGATGGGAAATGGATAGTTGACACTTCACACTCACAAAGACACACACACACGCACACACAACACACACACGAGTGGCTTAATGTTATGTTACATTAGATTCTCTTCTTCTTGTTGTAAAATACTTAACATATCATATCTATGTCAACGGATTTTCTGACGTCAATTTTTCATTTCATAAGATAAGAATTTTTTTTTTTGTTTTTTTGAAAAATTTCATAAGATTATTATTTGTAAAAAAAAACGGTCGATTTAATTTCAGAAAAAATAATCTGTTTTGTTTGTGTATTTTATTTTAAATTACAAAAGGGTCAATTTATATTCATTCCGAGTTATGTTTTTAAAATTAATTAGTATGGTAATAATGTTTAAAAATCACTAATAATAATCACCAAAAAATCACTAATAATTAAAAACATAAAATAAAGTGAAAGGATGGTGATTATTTATACTATTTTATAATTGAATGTGAAAATGATAATAATAAAATGTAAATTTAGTTTTAAGATAATTGTTTTATTTTATACAACAATTTCATTGTGGGTTCATTTCATTTATCTCATTAGATTAAGAGAAATGTTAACAAATGTTCTATGTTTTATATACTTATTAATAATGTAAATGTAGAAAAAAAATCTTAAAATTATGTAATTTATACTTTAGAATTTTAAAAAATGAGATTTACAACTTAAATTTTTTTTTATGTTTGTTTTTTCAAATTTATTATAATTCATAAGAGTTGAGTTAAGTTTAATATAAGGTCGTTAGTCTAAAAATAATTTAAAATTTAAGATTAACTTATATTCAAATGTGGTAAAAAAATACATTTTAAATTTATTTGACGAATATTAAGATTTCTTTTATTAATATTACCAAAACTAAAATGGATATAAAATTTTTCACGGATTTATTATTTTATCAGGTAACATTAATAGGCTGAATAAATTAAAATATATAATCTATAAGTATATGCCAATATCTAAGATAAGTAGTTGACTCTAGTTAGAAGACCTAGTAAGTAGAGGTGCTTGAGCTTTGGATTCGGGTTGAAAAAATGAAAAAGTACATTCAGCACACAACCAAAAAAACTACTGGCACATTAATTTAATGATTTTATGCTGCATAAAAGAAAGAGAAAGTGGAATCACGATGTCAATTGTCAAAGGTAATGTGACTAGTGACTATGGATTGTGGCAGCAGCAGCAGCTGACTCTTCCCAAGTAAAAAAAGTAAAGAAGCAACCAACCCCTTTTGGCTCCTCGTTATGGAATCTTTGTCTTCTTTTGTTTTTGTTCTGTTTATTACATTACACAAGTCAATGCCTCAAACCCCATTCACAAGACAAGTATTTTTTTTTATTTTTTATTGTTTGGAACAAAACTATACTAGATTAGTGGAGGAAAATATGGAAAAGGAAAGGCCGTTAATTTTGTGATCTTTTCTTTTCTTGCTCCTCGTGTGTTTGTTTTCTCATGTAGATGCTCACACGCCCAAAAGCGATTACATTAGGACACTGCATACTTTCTCTTGTTTAATTAAAGTGCTCTCTTTCGTTTTCTTTTTTTTCTTCATGTTATGCTCTTAATACAAATGAGAAGGTTCTAACGAACTTCTCCTGTGGAATCTGGAGAGTTAATGACATAAAACAAGTTGAGAAACCTTTGCAGTATATGTTTGGTAAAGTGTCCATTTACTTTTTTTTTGTATGTTTATGTAATCAACAATGCTCTCTACATTCACATTTAAGAATCTCAACCAAACTGATGTAAAAATAATAATAATAATAATAATAATAATAATAATAATAATAATAATAATAATAATGTCAACAAAATACAATTGTCATGTATGGTAAAGTGACTTTTTTAGTGATGGATTGGAACTATGGTCGAGTTCCATTTCCCGTGCTCTAAAGCATTTGTAACGCATAATTAACAAGCTACATAATGTAGTGTTACACTTAATGCACATTTAGTATTAACAGGCTGCATAATGTAGTGTTTGTTACACTTGATCTATATTCATGTGACCCTTGGTGTATTTTGATATTATGTTAGGTTTGTAAAAATCAAGGTGGTTCAATAATTTTGTCAAATTCACAGTGATACAAAACATATAATAAACAACAGTCTATGATCTGTTCGTATCTTCCCCCAAGCTTTAACTAAAATCAAGGTACAATGTGTACAAATTAGTGATATGAGTAGTACATTTGCAATCAAAACAACTTATATGGGAATTTAAAGTCCATTGTGTCTAATCCTCATCTCTCTTCCATGTAGATCATCAACTTTGAGAGGTGTTCTTACATAAACTTTGAAGACTCGCTGATGACTAGAATCAAGACTCTCAGGTGTTTAGTGTAGAAGTCTAAATGAATGAGATACATTCATATTTCCTTCTCCTCTTTATATAGGGCTTACATTAGGGTTTCTCGGGTCTGCTTACTTGGTCTCCTCCCGATATTCTCGGACGTCAACCGCTAAGCTTACTTGCTCCTCCTCACCCTAGTCCCCCATGTTCTAGCTGAGAGATCATGTGGTTAATTTCTCCATCATCTTATGGTTTTTCGGGCCACATTGCATTGTATCCAGCCTTGGCCCACTACTCAGAATTATCAGTGCAGGCCCAATACCAAATAGAGAATTGGATTTGATACCCCAATTAACCCTATACCTCCTAATTAAAAATTTTGAGTGTGAATTTACTGGATTGTCCTCAATATTCAGTAAAAACAAATCTGGAAAAGTAAAAAAATTTCCAAATTTTCTTTTTACCGAAAATTTCAAATTCATTGAAATTTCCAGTGGTTATAATGTGTTTTCAAGATTTGAAATTTACGGGAGTGCCAACCAGAAATTTGAAATTTCCGGTATTGAAAATTGTGGAAATCTGAAATTTTCAAAAATTATAACTACCGGAAGTTTGACAAAATGAAATTTCCGGTAGTTATAATTTTTGCAAATTTGAAATTTCTAGAAATTATAACTATCGGAAATTTGACAAAAATGAAATTTTCAGTAGTTATAATGGAAATTTGAAATTTCCAAAAATTATAACTACCAAAAATTTGGCAAAATGAAATTTCTGGTAGTTATAATTTCATACCGGATTTTTCTAAAAAAAATTAACATACCGAAAATTTGGCAGAGAGAGGGTAAATTTTAGAATAAATTTTTTTAACCATGGTTGGATATGAAATTCAAGGGGCAATTATGGATTTTCATTATTTTGAGGGGTATAAGTCAAAATGTGGGGGTATCAAATCCAATTTTCTACCAAATAATAATATACCGGTCCTCAGGCCCCTAAGCATGACACTCGAAGGGGTGAAATGCTTAAAAGTATTGGGTCGACACAACATAGACTTAATTTTATAGTTACATACCGGCTTAAGAGGTATTTTACAGATGCATTTTCTATTTTTTAAACAAGCTAGAACCAGGCACATCCATGATTCGTGTCATCACCTGATGCAAATGTACACTACCATAGACTCATAATATCAATGGTTAGAATAAGCAAAGTAGAGTGAAGAATAGATATTCCTGCAGTGCAGAGGCATACTATCTTCACGCATAGATAATTAAAATGATCGTTATTTTTTTCGTTTGTAAAGCAATATGGAACAAAGGAAAATCGAACTAACATTAGATTGGAGGCTACAGAACAGGATATAAATTACATCTTTCCTTCAATATCACTTTTTCTATCCAAATAGGATTTGATGTGGCAGAAACACGTATCTTTATTCCTTATTTCTTTTATTTTTGAACTATCAAAATCAAAATAAGTGACCTATAGGAAACCTGTTTCATTTCATTAAATAAAATCATTCACCCTCCACATTTTCAGGCTTTTGACATGTTATTATGGCAAACTTAATTACACCCTTCTTGTATCCTTCTATCATCAATGGCATAGCCAAAGCTCCTTTTATAGTTTTTAGCCCTGGACACAATATTAAACAATTCAAATAATAATTTCCATCGAGTAATTTATTTTAATGAACGAGATAATTATCAATGTGTTATGTAAGACTTGTGATTTGAGAGAGGGGAGTTCATTGTAAATGCAATATAAATTTGAGCTTACCACTCCTCAAGATTGAAGAGAAACCCTTCCATGTTAATGCAGAACGTATCACTGCTGGCCAAAATGGAGCAACAAAGGGAGACCAATCTGCGGATTTGATGTCCTACATAAAGTAACCAACCAAACATATCAAAATAGCAACACAACCACACAATCTAAACACATACCACATACGAGCCTCTTTGGGTTGCTTTTTAGTGCTTATTTATTATTATGTTGGCATAAGCACTTTTGACTTATAAGACTGTTCAGGAATTGGGAGAGCTTATAGAAACAACACAACTTATAACCTGCTATAAGCTGTTTTCAGCTTATATTTATGAGCTCTCTAGGCTAGCTTATGAAAACGACATAAAACTTATATGAAAACAAGTTGACTTTATTTTATTTTTTATTATGGAAATAATTTATACGCAAGTACTTATATAATAAACACTTATATCATGAGCACTTAATTAAGTTGTTTATCCAATCAGCAATGCTATCTCTCTTGAATTAGCTTCTAATTTCCTGAACTTTTTGCATTTCAATAAGTTTACAGTTGTTTACTTGTAAAGCAATCTTATAAGCTTATTAGAACTTCTGAAATTTTGGATACAAAAGCTATTTTCAGAAAACTGTTTATAAAAACTCATACTTAATAACATTTCTACCTTCACAAGTGTTTCTTGAAAAGCTCTTCTATACGGACTATGTACTTATTCATAAGTTATATAATGTCTAATGCAATTCCTAGACATTATATAAATGATTTTTATAATTGTATCCAAAGTTACAAACACTTATACAAGTTTTTACTTAGACTCAAATAAATCCTAAACAAACTCTTGAAAATGTCTCAACTTATAGCAGAGGTCATGAAATTTTTTATTATTAGAAGGTATTGTTAATTAAATTAACTACCTGAAGGGACATGGTCTCAAGCAATCTGACATAATCAGCAGTTGAGCACCAAGCTGGAAGGTAAAATGAATCACATATCTTCTTCAAGAGATCCTTCTCCCATGGCTGTAGGGATTCTTCGTCGGGGCGAAGATCCCTATGGCACCATGTTACTATTATTATGGTACCACCCGGTGCTGCTACCCGAGCTAACTCTCCAACAAACTGAAACAGTTTTTGTATGAAACAGGAAATTCATTACAACTTTACAAGCATAAAGAACAGAAAATATGAAAGAAACTGAAGAGGAAGAGAATTTGGAACCTTTGCTTTGTCAGGCATATGCTCTCCACTCTCCATAGACCACACAAGATCAAACTGGTTGTCAGGGAATGGTTGCTCTAGCGCGTCAGCAACTTGAAAGGAAACCTATCATTACATTACATAAACATAAAAGGTTAAGGTAAATATCATATAAACCACGCATGAGTAGATTGTTTTCTATACAAGTTCTTAAGAACCTTGGCGAGGGTTTCATTACAATAATAACATAGGTTAGCATGTGTTAACATAGCAGCAACTGCAAGTGACATCGATACTTCAGATTGAAAGTGTGTTAGGTATCTGACACATATACGACCCCAAAACATGTAATAACATTCGATTATTTTTATTTTCTTGACTTGTTACTAGTGTCTGCGTGTGTCGGTGTGATTGTTGTATCCGGTGTTCATGTCTAGGTGAGCTCTTTATAAACATGGAGTAAAATGTGCAAGCAAAATAGATAATAACGAAGAAAATGTCCATAAAGAAATACCTTGTCAGCTAAACCTTGAGCAGCAGCAAGAGCATTAGCTCTTTGAGCTTGAACAGGGCTGAGAGTGATGCCTACACAACTGGCCCCAAATTTCTTGGCCAGGTACCTTGAACTGCCCCCTATGCCACATCCAACATCAACTACACTCTTGGGCCATTTTGATGCCTCCTCTGATCATTCATTCATCAATAACACCAAGTAGTCAGTACTAGCCAGTAGCCACTCGTAGTCCTAGTATTCTCCAATTGAGAAATGGTTTATGATTTATTTATAATAACTAAAATCATTTCATCTATGTAGAACCAAGACTTCAAAATCAAAGTGTTTCCGATCGCAGTTATATTCAGTCACTTATACTTTTTCAAATGAGTAAACAAATCATTTTAGTCCTTGAATATCTGAGATGCTATTCCTCAAATGCTTCAAAATTACAAAAGCATATCTAAATATATCTTCAATTAGTCAGAATAATCTTCAAATATGTTTTTAAGATATTAACCATGAATTTGTAATTTGGATAGATTGAATGATTATAGTAACGACACGTCACACACTCTGGACCAAAAATGTCGTTTACTCATTTTCAAAGTATTATCAATGTCTATAATTATGCTACTGTTAGTGTCCCTTTTTATGGTCTATATATGTTTTGTTATGAAATAAAAAAATAATAATAATAATATACTACAAATTTCTATTAGTGAACGTAGAAATGGAAATGAATAGTAGTACCAACCAGAAAGAGAAGCAAAAGTAAGAGACTTTTCAATCATTCGGATCTGAGCAAGACGATGATCAGAAACAGAAACAGTAGAATCTGGCTCATAAAATCCATGATGCATATGATCACCCCAAATATTCTCCCAAATTCCAGATGATTCATCGTAGAACTCAGCAATCCCCAATTGCAATTTCTTCTTATTCTCTTCACTCCCTTCTTCAAACACCATTTCTTGTTCCTTAGTTTTTACCGCTGATACCCGGTTATAACTAACTGAACCGGTTGTTTTCACCCTACTACTTGTACTTCTGAATGTAGTAGTAGTAGTAATAGTAGCGTTTCTGTTGTATAGGTTTTTTTGAAGGTGAAGCGATGGACAATGAAACGTGTGGCTGCTGCAGTATAATGAAGACATTATTATTATTATTATTTGGGTTCTCGTTACTGTTACCACTTGAAGGAGGACACGCCGCAATGGAACAAAAAACACCCAATTTTTTATTTGTTTTTTTTTTATAGGTACGCAACCCAATAAGTACATATGCTGATTCAGAAAATTTATGAGATGTTATTTTCTTTTATTTATTATTTTTTGGAAAGAGTGCTTAAGTTTATAAATTTAATGATAATGGAGGATGAAATCAATACCTTTTTATTAATTTAACTGTATTTAGTGGTATTATTTTTACAATACCTTTTTATTAATTTAAATGTTTTTCTCATTAAACTAGTTTCCATGAAGTACAATTTAAAGAATACAATTGATTTTAACAAAGTATCTTTGTTAAAGAATTAAATATAAAAAAAGTTAATCACATATATAGTGAAGAATCAGATTTTTACTATTGCCTTCCATTTTTATAAACATATTAAACGAGATTAATCACTTTTCTTAAAGGGTGTGAAATAATTATTATTTTTTTCTTATAGAATATAACTAAATGATAAAAAAAATAAAATAAAAATAAAACTCTAGTTGATGCTATAATATACAAGCAAAATACAATGTGTTACCATGTTAATTGTTTAAGTATATTTTGTTAAAGTTAACCTTTTATACTATATATATCCGTTGTCCAAGTTTTGCAGTTGCACACCGCTTTTCGAAGTTTGAACCTGTGCATGAATTTGCAACAGGCCAAACTATTTGGTACCAAAAAGAAAATTTCTTTTTAACGAAACTAGATTAGGAAGGCGATAGTAAAAACCAGCAAAGGTGTGTGCAGCAAATTAAAAAATTATTGTTTTTTTCTATGTACAAAATGAAAGGAAATAAGGACAAAGAAATTATGCTCTACCAGTATAATTAATTAAATTAGATAATCCATCTAGAAAAGTTAAAATAATATCCAAGGCTCCCACAAATAAAGAAACCCCAGAAAAAAATTTCCCAACTCACCACCACTTTTCGATGATGGGATATAAATGATATGAAGAAATTAAATTTTTTTAAATAACTAGCCCTACATTATTAACTTATCAGCTGATATTTCCACTTTCTTAATTCCATTTCCTCTGTCCCTTTCTGTGGGAAATGAAGCAACACCATAAAATAGAGTACCAGCATCTTCATGTGGAATAGCAGATTTGTTTGCACTAGCATATCCATTGCCATAGTACGCATCGTCTTTAGCTGTTTGCAACTTGCATTTAACCGCATCTATATGTTCTGAATCTTCCTCCACATTTCGATAATCCACTGAAACAGAAGAATGCTTATCCAAAAAAGAAAAGTCATTTGGTAAACCTAGAGAAGGACCAGATATAGCCACACTAGTATCATCTTCATCTTGAGTGAAGCCTGAAGTCTCTTCTATAGATCTTCCCATATCTTCATCCCTAGAAACTTCGACAGCATGAGAAATGGGCATATAAGATGATTCAACAGCACTACAAGAAATATCATTAGCAATATCAGTTGACTCAACATCAATCATGTCCGTGTCCTCAGATTGCTCTCTTTTAGCTTCCTCTGAGTTCAATCCAATGGAAGACTCGGACTCATAGCCGGAAGAAACCTTCAGTTCTGGACTAATATCAGATGGTAGAACCTCACAACCTTTACTGCAAGTCAAAGCCGTCATATTTGAGAGGCATTCAGCTTGTTCAGTTGGGCCAGGTTCCACTTCCACTGTTCGTTCTTCTACTATCCCTGAAGATTCTGTAGTTTGAATTTGAAGGCTTGATGGTCGGGCAATACACCTGTCCAGAATCAAAACAAACATTACTTGTCACCTCACTCAGTAATTGGTACAAATTACTGTTAAAAAAATTACATGCATGATGCATCTGCCCTAACTTCAATTACATGCATGATGCATCTGCCCTACTTTTATAGAACATCGGATAATGCTAAGTCAGTTTCAAGTAACCAGAGGTCTCAATAGGTGGAAACCAACTTCTAAGTTCCAAGATTTTTGAGATCTCACCAAGAGATCAGGGCAAATGCAGTACATATTAGAATGCAAAACTAAACACCCAAGCTAACAAAACCAAATAAATTTTTGACAGAGTACAATGTAAAGAGTGAAAAGAAAACAAGATAAGAACTTAATCTTTGACTAGACCATGTTAACAGAATCAGCTGTTTCAGCTTTGGCTCAAAATAATAAAATAACTAAAATTAGTCTTTTGATTTGGAGAAAAGGGTTATTATTTCCTTCATACAATATCCATGCCCAAGATTAATATAATGTTACCCATAAAGAACAAACTTAAACAATCAAATGAAAGTTATAATTCAATTTAAATTGATCCTCAACAGATATTCATTATATGAAAATTCAAATTTCACTCAACGAGAGATAAGGCCTAAATTCAAAGGGAAAAAATCATTCAGACGCCAGATAGTGAAAGACATGAAGTATTATGGAATAATTTATCAGAAAGAGAAAGAGAGCAATAGCCTCTTCAACAGATGCCAGAAGGATACCTTCGATACAACAGCATGTATGCTCCCTGAGAAAGTACCTCCTCCAATTCCACACTTGCAACCTTAGAAGTATAATGCAACACAAATGAGGACAGAAATCTACTGAAAGTTCAAGCTAAAGAGTATCCAGCGACCAAAAAGAAAAATACTCAAAGTTTCATTGGGAGATAGAAATCTACCTTCGAGTCATCAATCCTATACCAGTTGCCCTGGAAATCCTTGATGTAGCAGATGTAATGACCAAAAAATGATGCATTTAGCATATCAATATGGACTACAACAGCATATAACTTATAGATGTCATATCCATCTCCAGCTTTACTCATGTAAGGGCTAAGATTTAAAGTTTCAGGGAAGGCTACCCTCTTGTTAAGTTTTCCAAACCTCCCACTCTGCATGTACACAACACCCAAAAAAACACATGAGGAAATTTGACAAAGAACAGTTCATGTAAGATTTGAAGTTTCAAGTTTTTATGTATAAGCAGGAAAAAAATTAACATGCAATTAAACAGCATATCATTATAATCATGCTGAATTAGTGCATGTACAATTCATATCGCATGAAACACGAAGGGGAGAGTACTAGAAATGATGCAACTGAAATCTAAAATTAAAACAACCTAAAGCATCTGACAACAACTTAGCCAGACAGTCTACAGATCAAACTACTCAGACCTGAAATCTTTTCAAGGCAATTGTAAGAATATTTGGAGCACATTTCACGGTAAGACGTTTCCATGCCTTTACATAGTCCTGACACCTGCCAAGCAGCAGCAAAATACATCATCAAAAACAAATGTTTGATCATCAACAAAAAAATAAATTCCCCCACTGAAAGTTCCAAACAAAAACAGTTATTATCATAAGATAAAATCCTCATGATGTCCTCTACATTAATAAAAAGACCAGTTATTGTGTAACTAAATAGGACAGGCAACCTTACCCCTCACATTTATACATATTTTCCCCATCAAGCCACTCTTTGACAGTAAACTGATCTAGACATTCCTCCAACGAGGCAGCATCTCCATGAATTTCAACTGTCAAGTCCATCATACTTTCATACTGATTTGAAATCTTATCACATTTTGTGCAAATAACCTATTTAGTTTCACAAAAACAAAAATTAGAAGATCAAGACAGATGCAAAATGTGGAAATTGATAATTAGACTAAAAAAACTCTAAAATTAGGGTCTGTTTGAAACACTTTTGTATTTTAGTTTTTAAAAGATGTTTTATAAATTTGATTTTAAAAATTGTTTTAAAGAATAGAATTAAAGAAAAAACTTATTTGAGATACTTGTTTTTAAAGACAGTTTTAGAGATGAGAAAAAGAGCAAACTTATTTGATAATCTAAATTTTTAAAACAGTTTTTGACTAGACAATTAAAAAAACTGAAAATTGAGAAGTAAAACATCATTTAACTGTTTTGATTTTTTAGTTTTAAAAAGTATAATATTAAAAATAGTTTTTAAAAACAAGTAATCCAAACAAATTTTTTAGTTTTTAAATTTTAAAAAACTAAAATAGAGTTTTTGGGAGGAGAATCAAACAAGCCCTTAGTATTTTGTAAGCAAAAGACCAATATCCATGATGAAATTATAGCTAAGAATGCTCATTAAGGCAAATCACATGATAGCTTCAAGTTTTTCCGAGACAAAAAGCTGAATATCATTCTCTTTCAGTCACGGTGTAGTTTAATCTGGTCATCATTACAAGCAAAACTGAGTACTTCATAATCCTTCATAAAATATGCCATAAAATGCAATCCCAACTAAACTCAAAAGGCTTCTTCCATTAAATAGATTTATTATATAAGTCTCCAAAGTCCAACCTTAAATGGAATTCAACATCATTATCAAGTCTTAGCAATTTGGCTAGACTAAGTTCAAAGTACGAAGGAAAGAAAGACAAAGCCAATTTCCTTTGATAACCTCATGAGAACATAATCTTTAGCCTGCCTCTATATTTTATCATACATGTAATGTAATAACAGCAAATCATACATTCCAGCAACAAAGTGTACATTTCAGTCAGATTAGATGTCTAACCTGGGATTGAAGACGGCCACCAAAAATGTGTTGGATAATGGTTGTCTCCTGAAGATTAGGAGGGACAACTTTTTCTCCACCAAATTCATCAAGGCAAACAGATTGCATAGTATCAATTGAAAACCTAAAAAATTTGGAAAAAAAAAACTTTTACATCTTCCAAAACTAAATATGGAATGAGTACGCATCCTTTCAAGACAGTCAGTGTACAATTCGCTACAAAAAATGAAATGATAATATTGCGAAAAGAACAAACCTCATGAACTCGTGAGCATCCTCCTGTCTTCCATAACCTAGAGTACCACCGATATTAGGCAAACGAGAGAGAATATTCATAGGAGAAAACGCCTGTGAACTTAGCCTTGTTTTTTCAACATGATTTTCAAATTCACATAGAAAGCACCAATCATTACAAGTGCCTGAAAAACCACCACCAACAAACATAAGCACAAGGAATAGTTAACATCCAGCAAGAACAGAAAACTTAAAATTGTGACATACATTCTTTCCGGTGGCCCTTCTCCAACAAGTATGCAACAAGTGGCCTTGTGAATGAGAGACACTGAAGAACCACATTCGCAAAGCAACTACAAAGAAAATAAAATTAAATATTTCCATGTATCCTCATATCACAATTGAGGATGATAGCATAGGACAAAGCCAAATATCAGTTGTGAGAAGGGCAAACCTATTTCCACAATTCAAAAGTCCACAAGGAGGAAATCCTGGCTTGTCCCAGTTAAATAGTTTAACAAACTCATCATAAGGAAAAAGAACCTGAAAAGGACAAAATGCGTAATTTTGGTGTACAAGACTTAACCCCGTAAACAAAATATAAACAAAGTGACTGAGGCAAGGAGCCAGAAGAGGTCAGAACCTTCTGCTGGTAAAGGAGCTGTCCCTTTGGGCAAGGGCATGCCTCTGGTGCCATGGGAGCACCTTGTTGATTCAAGGGAGGCATGCATTTCGTGTTTTATCAATAACAAAAAGAAAATCTCCTAAAGCTCAGTTGTCTAACTTGCTAATCATGATGCTAAAGGAGGTAAAGCTGACAAGATTTTAAGTCTTCAGGCTTCTTAGTGGCCAGTAATTTAGATTTTTACGAATTGAAAGCCATACATAATAAATAAGTTCACTTTTACTATCTTCGGTACTAACTACCTAATACGGAAAGGTGTACTATTCTTCAATTAAGCGTGTGCCTTTTGGCATCTATCCTCAAGACACTAAAACCTCCTAACACCTCAGCCATGCCCTTCACCTTCAACATCACGTAATAATCAAAACATATTAAGAATTTGTGAAAACAGTGATAAAAGAAAATTACATCTTTAAGCTGCTTGATTGGCCTGGAAGTACCACAACTAGGTACCAATGCAATTGAATTCGAGCTTTTACCCCCAGCAGAAGAAGCCTTAAACCCACTATTAGTAGCTCCGTTTTGAGCCGAGGTGACAGTACTATAATTTTTGCATTTGGCCTTATGCCCAGAACTCCAATGCGTCTGTTGACATGCAGTTGAGCTGGAAAACCAACACAACACACACAGCCAAACTAAATTCAGTTCTTCTTTTTTTCTTTCTACTTTTCAATTAAAAAATAATAATAAAATAAAAAACAAATACAATCCTCATTACAAATTTACAATTCCTAATCGTAACAATCATTTAACCGAAAAATAAACAAATCAAATCAACAAATTAATAATCATATTCACAATCGTAATCATAATCATAATCATATTCACAATCGTAATCATAATAATAATCACAATCATACTCATAATGATAATAATGATGAATTAAGAAGGGTACCAGTATCGAACAGCTTTACACCGGGAACACTTTTTGGTAGCGTGGGAGGCGCAGACGGCGCAGACAGGGTCGTCGGCGTTGAGAACACCAGGCATTGATGCAGAGGTAGGAGGAGGATGATCCCCTTCGAAATTGGCGTCGACTTCGAAGTATCTAGAAGCGGTGTTTTTCACCAAAGTATGCAATCCAATAGCAATCAATAGAACGGAGAATATCAATTGAAGGAACCAATTCAGATCCCACGAAACAGCGCCGATAACAAGCATCTACGTTGATGTACCTTTGATTCTAGGGTTTTTCATTGATCGCATTCTCCTCTAATTAGGGTTTTCTTTTCCCCAATCTCAATCACAATCATCACTCTTTCTTCTTCTCTTACTTTCTATTCTTCTTCTGTTCTATAAATCAGGAACAGGGACTTCCTGTTTTATATAATAATCGTAATAATTTCTATAAGTATCTTATTTTGTGATTTTTTTTTTTATAAATTATTTTATGATCTTTATATATATGTGTGTGGGAATGATTCTCTTCATTTTTTACTAGTGTAAGAATCATCCATATATCATATAAAAATATAGAATATCTAAAAAGGACGATAATATGTTTTTATTAGAAAGATTTTATTTTATTGACAAAAGATTTTTTATTTTATTCTGCTAAAATATTTCATTTTTTATTACTAGGATTTTTAATTTTCCTATAAAGATAAGTAAAATTTAAAGAAAAATAAAATCTTAGAAATAAGTATAATTTTTCTCTTTATAGGTAATAACAGGCAAGTAAAATGGGGATAAAATTATATAAATTTTAAATTTATACATACATGGTGAGGAGATTATTTTGTTGAAAAACATGAGGAGGTTATTTCTATAAATATTATTTCAAAAAATAAAATAAAGACTTGATTTGAAGTATATATTCATAAAAATACAGACAGTTTACTTTATTTGAAAATATAATCAAGCTAATTTGTAAGCTTTAAAAAAATTATGGATTTGATTTTAAATTTTTTTACATCGTTCAATCATTAAATTATTTAATTTTTATCATAATCATTTTTTAACTAATACACATAAATAGTTGTTATCAGTTGATAATATAATTTTTTTCTACACTTATTGTACAGGAAAATTTAACTAAATTTTTTTGTCTAAACCATCTGTACTAACACATGACTATTAAATTGAGTTTTATTTTCTAAAAAAAATTGTATTTTATGTTAAGATTAATTTGAATATCATTAAAGTCTAAAATTAATTTATAAAAATATTAAAATCAATTTCGATGATTTCCTTTAATTAATATCCTTGCACTCGTTAATGTTTATATAAGATGTTTAAAGTTTTAAATGATATAGTCATAAGTGAACGGTGTCACACAATTTTAAAACATAAATAAATATTATATTGTTGGTTTTGAAAATATTAAATTAAATTTACTTTTATACCTAAAGATTTGTTTGTCTTTTATTTCTTTGTGTGCTTTAAGCTTCTACAAAACCATAGATAAGCTTCTATAAAACCATAGATATGATGTTATTGGTAAATATATTAAAATTTTAGTTAAAGATTGACAAATTGAAATTAATTTTAGGATACAAAATTTTGATGTTCTTCATATATTATTTAGATTAAAAATAATGGTCTTTTAATCTTAATCTTAGTTTTTTCTTTTAAAGGGATATAAAAGAAAAAAAAAACTTATTATATATACTACTTTTTTTGTAAAAAGATTATTAAATATTTTAAATTTTATTTACAACCCCTTAAAAGAAAAAACTTACATTAAAATTAAAAAACCATTACATTTAATTTGAATCATATTCAAATCTTAAACCAAATCAATCGAATAATACATGAAAAACAAAAAAGTTTTGTATCCTAAAATTAATTTCATTATGTCAATCTTTAACTAAAATTTTAATATATTTACCACCTTTTTTTTTCTTTTATATCCTTCATTTTTTAAAAAAATTTCAAAATATCCCACATTAAAATTTATATATCAAAATGTCCTACTTTTTTTGACCTCAAAGAGATTGCATCTTCGTTATGGCCCACATGAATAATTATTTTTTACTCTCCAATAGAGCATCTCTATAATGCGACCATCTATAAAACTTTAATTTTTTTTAGTAGAAGGTTGCTGTAACATCCCTCTTTAATATAAATTATTAATAGTGATTTTTATTTATTATGTTTTACTTATTAGTATAATAATAATAATAATAATAAGAAAGTAAAGAGATGAGAGAATTTAGAAATAGAAAAAAAAAAAGGAAGAAAAGAGAAGTTAAGACACGGAAGAGAAGAAGGGAGGAGGAAAAGAAAAACAAAAACAAAACAAAAAAACAGAAACAAGACGCAGAAGCAGAACAGAGAGGTAGAAGAAAAAAGAGTGAGAGAAAAGAAGAGAAGGAGAAAAAAAAAAAAATAAACAGTGGCAAAAAGAGAAGATTCTGCTAGAATTCAAAATAGAAACAGTGGAAAGTATCGTCATTTTTCTCAATCCTTTTTAGGAATCAAGAGGTGGGTTCCCTTTTCTTTTCCGTTTTCTATTATGTTTTCATTCATGCATGTATGAGATAAGGGTTACCATATGTTATTGAGGCTAAGGGTTTGAAATGAAGAAAGAAATTTTTATTTGGTTAGATTTAGGGATTATGAAATAGATATTTAAAAATAGATTGTTAAATACTTGTCTGTTTTCATTCATGCATGTAAAGTTCTATAAAAATAAAAGGAATTTTTATTTGGTATGTTTTTATTCATGCATGTAAAGTTCTATGAAATTGAGACTGGATTCTTAAATTTAGAGTAGTAGCAGAACAAGTTTAGATAGACAGTCATTTATAATTAAAAAGAATATCTAAAATGACATATATATGTATTTCTTCCATACAGTAAACCAATTAGTTCTGTATTAGAATCATTCTTTGAAAACCCAACCCCACCGAATTAGTACATGGAAATGGATATATCAGAATATTAGTGATCTAAATGTGATTTTCTATTTTTCAATTTCTATTTATGAAAATAAACTTTACTTTGGTCAATCATTTAAAATTAAGTTTCCTTGATGACATGCAATTATGCTATTTTGATGTGTATGCAATTAGAGACTTGAATTTTATTATTGTGATAAATTAGTTTGAGTAAATTGATACGTTGAGGTTGTGTTGATGTATGCTTACTTGATTTGTTCATAAATTGTAGTATTAGTGATTGCAAAGATACATTTGGAAAAAAAATTTGTGTGATTGAATAAGTGTTTTTAACTTAAAATTCGCAGGACATATGTGTGATCTTTTGGTCATAACTTTTCCTATAGACATTAGTTTTGAATGATTGTTAGTTTTATGGAAACTAGACTCAATTATCTTCAATTTGCAAACAAACTTTGTAATGTTTGATTGAGTATTGATGTTTAAAAATGAGTTACAAGTTAGACCAGAGTTGATGTCCTGTTTTTAACTTAAAATTCGCAGGACATATGTGTGATCTTTTGGTCATAACTTTTTCTATAGACATTAGTTTTGAATGATTGTTAGTTTTCTGGAAACTAGACTCAATTACCTTCAATTTGAGTACAAACTTTGTGATGTTTGATTGAATATTGATGCTTAAACATGGGTTACAAGTTCGACTAGAGTGCTGTCCTATTTTCATGGATTATATGAACCGCATCTTCAGACCTTATTTGGATAAGTTTATAGTAATCTTTATTGATGATATCCTCATTTATTCTCGAAATTCTGAAGAACATGAGTCACACCTCAAGATAGTATTGCAGATCCTTAGAGATAAGAAATTGTTCGCAAAACTAAGCAAATGTGAGTTTTGGTTAAGTGAAGTAAAGTTCTTGGGTCATGTGATTTCTCAAGGGGGTGTAACTGTTGACCCTTCTAAGGTAGAAAATGTTTTGAATTGGAACCAACCTAAGAATGTTACGGAAGTTAGGAGTTTCCTGGGGATGGCCGATTATTATCGTAGGTTCATTAGGAAGTTTTCCCAAATAGCTTTACCTTTAACCCGTCTCACTCGGAAAGATAACCCTTTTGTATGGGATGAAGATTGTGAGAAGAGTTTCCAAGAGTTGAAAACTCGCTTAACCACTGCACCTATCCTTGTAATTCCCGATTCATCCATAGGGTTTGAAGTCTATTGTGATGCATCATTGAATGGATTAGGATGCGTGTTAATGCAAAACCATAAAGTTGTTGCTTATGCCTCTAGACAACTAAGACCTCATGAGGAAAACTACCCTACCCATGACCTTGAGTTAGCAGCCATAGTTTTTGCCTTAAAGATATGGAGACATTATTTATATGGGGCTAAATTTGAAGTTTTTAGTGACCGTAAGAGCCTGAAATACTTGTTTGACCAAAAGGAATTGAACATGAGGCAGAAGAGGTGAATGGAGTTTTTGAAAGACTATGATTTTGAGTTAAAGTATCACCCAGGTAAAGCAAATGTGGTCGCTGATGCCTTAAGTCGAAAATCACTCCATGTAGCCCATATGATGGTTAATGAGATGAGCTTATTAGAAGAGTTTAGAAACCTTAACCTAAACATGATACCATTAGATGAAGGAATCCTATTGTGTCCTTTAGAAATCTCTTCTGATCTTCGTGATAGGATTTGGAAAGCTCAAGAGTATGATAGAGAGTTACAGTCTAAGATAACTCAACCAGACTTTTCCATCACTTCAGATGGGATCATCCTCTTTAGACGAAGAATTGGTGTACCTAATGCTGATAACTTGAGGAGAATGATTCTAGAAGAAGCTCATAGAAGTGGGTTATCAATCCACCCAGGTGCCACCAAGATGTATCAAGACCTTAAGAAGAACTATTGGTGGCCTGGGATGAAAAGTGAGATAGCAATGTATGTTGCCCAATGCTTAGTATGTCAAAGGATTAAAAATGAACACCAACGACC
>JBBPBO010000001.1:74909521-75034185 GCA_037974295.1 Cicer cuneatum | reverse complement strand
AAGCTCATAGAAGTGGGTTATCAATCCACCCAGGTGCCACCAAGATGTATCAAGACCTTAAGAAGAACTATTGGTGGCCTGGGATGAAAAGTGAGATAGCAATGTATGTTGCCCAATGCTTAGTATGTCAAAGGATTAAAAATGAACACCAACGACCTGCAGGTTTACTTCAGCCATTAGAGATTCCAGAATGGAAATGGGATAAAATATCCATGGACTTTGTAGAAGGGTTACCTCGTACCCAAACAGGGTACGATTCTATATGGATCATAGTAGATCGTTTAACTAAGTCGGGCCATTTTATTCCAGTGAAAACTACCTTCAATACCCTCAGGTTGGCCAAGATATTTATAAAGGAGATTGTAAGGTTGCATGGAGTGCCAACCAACATTGTGTCAGACAGGGATCCTAAGTTTACATCACAATTTTGGAAAGCATTCCATAGAGCTTTTGGAACTTGTTTGAATCTTAGTACCGCTTATCACCCTCAAATTGACGGTCAAACTGAGAGAACCATTCAAACATTAGAAGATATGCTTAGAGCTTGTATCTTAGAAGATGGGGAAATTGGGATACACATTTACATTTAGTGGAGTTTTCCTACAATAACAGTTCCCATTCAAGTATAGGTATGGCACCTTACGAAGCCTTATATGGACGTAAGTGTCGAACCCCTTTGTGTTGGTCAGAGGTTGGAGATAAAGGAATCTTAGGACCAGATGTTATTAGGGAAACTACAGAAAAGATTAGATTGATAAAAGATAAAATGAAAATAGCCCAAAGTCGACAAAAGAGTTATGCTGACAACAGAAGAAGGCCCTTAGAATTTGAAGAAGGTGATCACGTTTTTCTTAAAGTCACTCCCACTATAGGTATTGGAAGATCTATGAGAGTAAAGAAATTGAGTCCTCGTTTCGTGGGTCGTTATCAAATCATTCGTCGTGTAGGTCCAGTGGCCTACCAATTAGCTTTACCTCCTTCTTTGTCTGGATTACACGACGTCTTCCATGTGTCTCAACTCAAAAAGTACATTCATGACCCGTCACAAACTTTACACGATGATTCAATCCAATTGAAGTCAAACCTTACTTTTAAACCCGTACCAAGTCGAATTGTGGACCGAAGCTTGAAAACATTAAGAAAAAAGGCGATTTCGTTGGTGAAGGTTGTTTAGGAAGGTATGTCACCTGAAGAGGCCACTTGGGAACTTGAGTCTGAAATTTTGGAGAAGTATCCTCACTTATTTTATTAGGTATGTTGCTAAATTTTGAGGACAAAAATTTATTTAAGGGATGGAGGATGTAACATCCCTCTTTAATATAAATTATTAATAGTGATTTTTATTTATTATGTTTTACTTATTAGTATATAATAATAATAATAATAATAATAATAATAATAATAATAATAATAAGAAGAAGAAGAAGAAGAAGAAAGTAAAGAGAGGAGATAATTTAGAAATAGAAAAAAAAAAAGAGAAAGGAAGAAAAGAGGAGTTAAGAGACAGAAAAGAAGAAGGGAGGAGGAAAAGAAAAACAAAAACAAAACAAAAAAACAGAAACAAGAAACAGAACAGAGAGGTAGAAGAAGAAAGAGTGAGAAAGAGAGAAGAAGAAAGAATGAGAGAGAAGAAGAGAAAGAGAAACAGAAAAAAAATAAACAGTGACAAAAAGAGAGGATTCTGCTAGAATTCAGGTAAAAAGAGTGGAAAGTATCGTCATTTTCCCCAATCCTTTTTAGAAATCAAGATGTGGGTTCCCTTTTCTATTCTGTTTTCATTCATGCATGTATGAGATAAGGGTTACCATAGGTTAGGGATTTGAAATGAAGAAAGAAATTTTTATTTAGTTAGATTTAGGGGTTATGAAATAGATAGTTAAATACTTGTCTGTTTTCATTCATGCATGTAAAGTTCTATAAAAATAGAAGGAATTTTTATTTGGTATGTTTTTATTCATGCATGTAAAGTTCTATGAAATTGAGACTGGATTGTTAGATTTAGAGTAGTAGCAGAACAAGTTTAGATAGATAGTCATTTATAATTAAAAAGAATATCTAAAATGACATATATGTATTTCTTCCATACAGTAAACCAATTAGTTATGTATTAGAATCATTCTTTGAAAACCCTACCCCACCGAATTAGTACATGGAAATGGATATATCAGAATATTAGTGATCTAAATGTGATTTTCTATTTTTCGATTTCTATTTATGAAAATAAACTTTACTTTGGTCAATCATTTAAAATTAAGTTTCCTTGATGACATGCAATTATGCTATTTTGATGTGTATGCAATTAGAGACTTGAATTTCATTATTGTGACAAATTAGTTTGAGTAAATTGATATGTTGAGGTTGTGTTGATGTATGCTTACTTGATTTGTTCATAAATTGTAGTATTAGTGATTGCAAAGATACATTTGGAAAAAAATTTGTGTGATTGAATAAGTGTTTTTAACTTAAAATTCGCAGGACATATGTGTGATCTTTTGGTCATAACTTTTCTTATAGACATTAGTTTTGAATGATTGTTAGTTTTCTGGAAACTAGACTCAATTATCTTCAATTTGCAAACAAACTTTGTAATGTTTGATTGAGTATTGATGTTTAAAAATGAGTTACAAGTTAGACCAGAGTTGATGTCCTGTTTTTAACTTAAAATTCGCAGGACATATGTGTGATCTTTTGGTCATAACTTTTTCTATAGACATTAGTTTTGAATGATTGTTAGTTTTCTGGAAACTAGACTCAATTACCTTCAATTTGAGTACAAACTTTGTGATGTTTGATTGAATATTGATGCTTAAACATGGGTTACAAGTTCGACTAGAGTGCTGTCCTATTTTTTGATATTGTGTATTGTTGTCCTTAATATATATATATTTTATTAATAGATTATGTTATAGGTAATAGGTGATATTATATATATATATATATATATATATATATATATATGTGTGTGTATTGGTATATATAATTATTAGAAGTTTGATTAATGTGAGAAGTATAGGATTCATTCTAGCTAAATGAATTCTCCGTGTATATATAACGAAAGCGAGAGGTAAGTGGGGCACCACTTACGGACGTAATTATGTTCAAACTTACTAAAATAAAGTTACTAACAAGACGAGGACATTAGTAGAACTAATGTAGTCTTTATGACATGCTTGTTAGGTAGATTTAAGTCATTAGATTACTCACGTCCAATGACTTAAAAAGATTTAGAAATAGTCAAAATTGTACATAGAGAGGAAAAACTCATAAGTTTAATATATCTTTAAATTACAATATTAATTATTTTGGTTTCATCTTTTGGAATCCACTGAGATGTAATCTCATTCCACGTTATTTAAATCTTTCTACAGGTAAAAAGACTTAGAGCAAAAGTTGAGGAAGTGAAGTATAACAGTTATGCTATAGTTAGTTATGCTATAGTTAGGTTAAAAATTTCTAGGAGGTTATTTTTGAACCATGGATGTGTTATGTACTCCATATTATTTTTGTTTCTTTTGAATGATTAGCATGTGTATTAATATATTTTCACGACTCTATGTCAGAATTTGTATTAATCATCTCTTTTGTCCAATTATCCTAACGCTCAAGTTATATTCTAGACAATTAACTTATAGTGTTACAGTTGCATCTTTGGGGATGCAGCTATTATAAAACTTTAATTTTTTTTACTGTTAAGTAGATGGTCGCATCGTAGAGATGCAACCTCCTACTGAAAGAAAAAAAAATCATTTTTCAACAGCAGGGCGGGGATGCGACCCCAAAAAAGTAAGACATTTTGGTATATGAATTTCAATATAAGATATTTTTGTTAGTTTTTTTAAAATTGATATAATAAATAAATAAACCTATATAATAGGACATTTGCATCTAACTCCACAAATAGTGATATGAAAGTACATTTCATGTGGAAATTTAACACATTTTCCGAGTGTGTATTGCTCTATCTCATAATAGTTCAAAAATAATGGATCTATTTGTTAAAAAAATTTGTTTTAAAATAATTGAGCATTTTAATTTTTAATATACTTATTTTTAATTGTATAATTTTTAATTAAGATAGTAAATTTCACCATAATTAATTCACACAACTGTGAGGTATAAGACATTCGATATAACAATATCGACATTTGTCAGTTGAGCTATTGTTTAAGGACTTCTAATTATACCATTTAATTAGTAATATTTGCATAATTTTCAATGTAATATTTTTATTATGCATTTATGATAGTGATAATACACCAATAGCTAACAAGGATAATTTGATAAATGTATTATTATCTCTATTTCATTTATACATTTTTCTTAATAGTTATGAAATGATCTAACAGTTAAATTATTTTTGGATGAAGGAAGCATCATCTTAATTTATTTTTAGAGTATATCGTGTGGGTGGCTCATCCCGCCTCCCATAATTATCGGCGTTGATAATGAAAAACAATATTAATGAGTTTATAAATATTTCAATTCAATAATGTTTTTTACACATTTTAAATAAATACTGAGGTGGACAAGCAACTACAAAATAAAAGTGCTTCTTCTCTTATCCTCAAATACAAAAAAATTTACATCTAAATTGACTATATCGGATGTGTAAAATACACCTCCGAATTAGTCAATCCAAATAAAATTTGAAGATTTTGAGTAGTCCTACGGCGAGAAAAAAAAAACAGCTTCTCCAAAAAATATTCTTTTTTTTCAATGTTGGGCTGATGTTCAAAATGATAAATTTTGAACTTTGCAATTAGAACTTTGACCCATGATTTTGGGCTTTTAAGTCCGACATCTTATTCAATGTCAAAAAAAAAAAAACAAAGTCCGATGTCTTATTAGGGAAAGACACCCTTATGCTTTTTCAGTCCCTAGACTCCCTACCTCACCTCCAAACAAAAGAACAAGGTGGTGCTAATTGAATTTTAAAATTCAGTAGTGAAAAACTCAATTATAGTAAAAAAATATAATTAATGATTAATAGAAGTTTTAATTTAATAATTTTTTTTCTTCACATTTTGAGTAAATATTAAAAGTGGATGAACAACTACAGACGAATAATGCAATTTTAATTTAATGGAAGGCCGCCAATCAAAGTATTAATGCATACAAGTTTACTGTTATAAAAAAAAACAAGTTTACTTGCAAAAGCATTCAGGTATTAAAAAAAATGAAAACACAACTGCATAGAGACAAAATATAAAAGAATAAAAAATATAAACAACTCTATTCTTAATTTCAAACTAAGAGTAACTAAACATAATCAATGGACAAATTGTTAAAAATATAAATAATTAATTAATTAAATAACACTGTCAGATTAAGTGTATGTTTGGAAATTTATAAAATCACGTTTGGCACCGTACGATTGACCAAAAGCTGAGATTTTTTACTTCATCAAAGTCACTTTCACAGTGTCTAAAGACACAAAGAATATAGGTGTAACACTAATCAAATATGCACTAAAACTTATCAAAATCAAATAATTGTCATCAACATTAATAGTTAGCATTTGGTTGGTTGGAGGTAGAAGAAGGAGAAGAAAACAAAATTCATTCTGAAGTTTATTTTACTTTTTTTCAGTTTTGAGCAGATTTGAAGGGAAGGTGATCCAAATAATTTAAAAATAATTTAATATTTATCGTTTTTCTTTGAACTGAATATTTAAATTTTTTTCTTAAAAAAAAGTTAATTTTTTTGATGTCTATGCAACCGCACGTTAAAAAAGAAATGCTCAAACCATTGCTATTTACAATTCCTAATTAACTTGTAATTTACAAAAAACACTTCTAAAATGTTCACCATAAATTCACAACATGCAGTGAATAATTTAAAAAGTGTTCAACTTACTGTAAATTTATGGTGCATATATATATATATGTACTTTACACTGTATATTTCTTTTTGAAAATCTGTATATTATTTTCAAAAGTGGGTAAATAGTATTTGTAGAAATGTGTGGGTATATATATTAATTATGTGGAGATTTATATAAAAAAGAATGTGGAGATATATTTATCATGGGCCTTTTGTGCTTTGTGGCCCAATTTCTTTGTAAGGAAAGGTACCTCAAAACAAAGAATAAAAATGCTTTGACCAAAAGAGAAAGAATAGTGCAATTTTAATGGAATCCCCACCAAGGCAGCATTATTTGGGTCATAATAAATAAACAAAACACATTAATTGTTTCTATTTTAGTTTTTAGTCAAAGTTTCCACTACTACTATTATTTTAAGATTCACAAACTATAAAATTAAGGACTATTAAGTGGATCCAATTTGTTTTCTGCTCTAAATAAGTAGAACCAGCATGTGGGAAGGAACCTTTGTGTCTCACTAAAGTAATCCACACAGGTTCAAGTTCAACTGAACCATCCTTAATTAACCGTATTTAAATATAAGTGCAAACTCTCTTCTTTTGTTTACTTAATATACATCCAATTTTATTATTTGCAATGTTTCATTTTTTTTTTTATGCATACAATGTTTCATATAAAAGATGAGAGAGGGACTATATATTATGAGAAAGGCACGCATTGTGTCCCATTAATTTAATTATTGCTGTTATAAATAAAAAGATGTTATAAAATAATAATGATGAATGAATTATATTATTATATAATGTATTTCGTTCTGCCCCCCTTCTTTAGCGAAACAACCTTCCTTGCCGTTTCCTTCTTATGATTAATTTGTGAATTAAATTAAAGGACGTGTCTATCTTTGTGTGTGATTCTAGCACAAAAATCAACACATGCAAGAATATGCAGAACTCTTTGATTTTGTTCTCAGATTACACACATTGTAAGAGGCTCAGACAGAAATTACTTAGACTAATAAGTGATCAAATATTTTTAAACTATAAAAAATTTAAACACCACATATCAATCAATAATCTTAAAGACAATAGATTTATAGGTCACATATCTTATATATATAATATTTTCTTTATTTTTAGTCAGTGTAAAACTTTTTAACTACTCACACTTAAATTTTCAACTTTAAATCAAATTATTTTTCTCTCAAAAAACAAGTTGCAATAAAAATGATTAAATTAAATAAATTATTAAATTTAAGTAATTAATAAATTTTAATTAAAAACAGATAATTATTCAAAATAAATTAAATTTAAACTCTAACTAAAATAATTTGACATAAATTTATTTTTTTCTCCTAACCCAACTTTGAAATACTCCTTAGCCTGGTTCCTAAAATCAGTAGAGTTAAAAAGATATTAAATTTACTTTAATTAATAATGGTGAACATGTGGTTTATGTTGATATGCGTACTGTATTGTACTGTGCTTTTTAGTGGAGAGTAGGAATTAAAAATATCTAACTTTTTTTTTTTTTCTTCACATCACAGTCTTCATCCTTGTTTTTCTTGTTTAATAGTAATGCGATATTTAAAAATTATTTAAAATTTTAATAATGATCAATAATATTTATATTAATTTATTTAATGTTTATGATTAAAACAATAAGTTGATTGAAGTCAAATAAAAATAAATAAATAAATAAATATATTTCTTAAAATTATTGTTTTATGCGTAACATGAAAAGAATTATAAATTTATATTTTCAAAAAATATTCTTTAGAGTTTGAGTAATTTTTAAACATGGAGACCACCAAATTTTATAATTTGCCTAAAATAGAAGCTTCTCCCTGGTAGGCTAGAGGAAAACTCACGTGGATTTGCACCATCTCAATTATAAGGTTAATCAACTTATAGACTCATGTATATAACAGTATAGCATGTAGTCTAGAAACCAAGTAAAAGGGACTGCATCACGTCAACCAAAAAAATAAGGTATTCCGCTTATTAAGGATGTTTTGTCCAAAGCAATCTTTTTTTCTTGAGTACATGTTTGCTCTCAATATAATTTTAATCATGGCTGCCAAAAAATTACAATTTGTTGAAAAATAACGTGATTCCTCAACAATCACAAAGACAAAATGGTAGTCAACCAAATAATATATATGTTAAACTCTTTTACTTTTACTTGTATTTTATTTTAAGTAGTACAACAAATTCATAAGATAAATAACCAAAAAAACATACTAAGTGGTAGTATATTTAATTAAGTAAATATAATCGAGAAGTTTTCCCTTATTTATAATAGTTATTATATCTTGGAGATCTTTGTAATGTCTTCTAATTGGTTGACATAACATTTTTATCTTTAGTTTAAACTCGAGATAAACTTTTATATATTAATGATGTAAGTTTTACTCTCCCTTTACTTCTAATTCT
Source organism: Cicer cuneatum (assembly GCA_037974295.1). Taxonomy (NCBI): domain Eukaryota; kingdom Viridiplantae; phylum Streptophyta; class Magnoliopsida; order Fabales; family Fabaceae; genus Cicer; species Cicer cuneatum. Next base: position 75,025,929 of record JBBPBO010000001.1, on the reverse strand, counting down.
TTCATCCTAATATATCTAAAAGACCAAATTTTGGTTTTGTAAAAAATACTTCAAAACTTTAAAAAAATTATTTATTTGGATTCATCAATGCCCATATTAATGACCTAATTATTTTGCAAACCTAAATCGCTGCCTCCATCAGAAACTTTTTAGCCCTTCACTTCTTCTTCATTAGTTAAAGGGGATGTTTAATGTTTTTTTTTTTCTCAGATCACCTCCAAATTAATTTATTATATTATTTATTTATTAAAATAACTGATTTTTCTTATAGATTTTTTTCTCTATGAATTTTATCTATTATTTCGTTATTTGAGTATGACATTAGTTTGTTCGTCATCATTGTATAATATTATTTGTTTTTCTGATTTTGTGTAGTGTTTTAAGAGACAAACACCTCGTTTTATCGATGCTGTATTTTGAGTAAGGAATTTATGGAAACTATCATTGAATTCAACAATATCAGTCTTACATACGATTTGTCTACACGTAATTAAATTAATCATATAAAAGACCACATGTACTCAATATAGACGAATGTCATCAAATATTTGTTCCTTAAATCGCCAAATATAATTAAAGACCGTAAATCTAACATTATTCTTAACCATTAATTATATGTAGATGAAATTATTTTAACCGTTATTATTAATATTTTGGTTTGATTAATTATCATTGACATCGAAAATATTTATGTGAATCATCAATGTGTTTATGACTTTATTAATCATTAAATTTAATCTCAAAATATAAATGGAGAATGTTACAACCATGGTCAATTTTATTTAATTGTTTTTATTTTTCAGTAAAAAATATCACACATCTTAATTTTTTTTCCTTTTTTTCTCGCGATAAAATTTTCATATGAAAATAATACGAATGCTTTTGTTCAAATATGTATGTGTTTGTTTAATATATTATCGTAACATGACGGCACTCTGTTTTCCTTTTCGAGAGAAAAAAGAAGTTCGCAACTTAGCTTGTGGATATTAATCATTCTATCCAGAGGGATGATCGAATGTTAACTGGCATTTCAATTTTAATATTCAAAGATGAAAGAAAAAAGAAAAAAAAGAGCACATAACTATATAAACCATACATTAACGTCATGTATTTAATTGCCAAAAAAACATGAACATTAATGCCAAATGTCACAAAAGTCAGCGTGACACGTGGCAGTTGTTAAATTGATGTGGTTATACAAATGCTACAGAGTGTCACATGGAAATGGCTAATTTGACAGAGTTCAATGAGCAGACACAACAGAGCAGAATATGGCTTAGTTGTTCATATGCATAAAAAAATGGAAAAATATGCATTAGTGCTTTTTATAACCTAGACAAATTTATAACACACTCATGTCTCTCCAACTATTTATTCAGGATGTTTTCAGAATCTCTAACTAATTTACTTTTTTTTTTTTTTTGACGAAAACTAATTTAAACTCCTTAAAATATTATAATAATGTTTTTTTTATGAACTTCATCTTATGAACCAAGTGTGTTTGGTCTACATATAGATTGTGAAATAAAAATAGTTGATGACGGTAGTGGGTAAGAATTTTAGTTAAAGTCAAATTACTTGAAAAATACTAAATTCAATCACTAACTAAAATATATAATCAAAGTTAAATTTTACTAATTACTTCGTAGTCAAATTTCAAATTACTAGTACACAATTATTTCTTTTAGGATATACGCTAAAATTAACTTCTACTTTAACACATGATTACGTTGTAATTTGTAAATTATATTAAATCAAAACACAAACTATATCAATGCAAAAGATTTGTTATAACTACTCTATATAAAAATTAGAGTCTGAGTGCTATGAAGTAATCCTATTTTCATAAGTTAAATTTGATCAAACTTATTATTTGTGTTGGAAATGAAGAACAAATGAAGCTAATATCTGAATTGAAAAATAGAAGTTCCACGTATGAGGGATTATACATTTTAGTAGTGTTTATAAGATGGAGATATGATATTTGAGGTGTGCCCCAAGGGGTATATCAATTTTGTGAAAGAGTGAGAACTCAACTCAGTAATATTTTCAGTGACATAAATTATTTTTAAACTGTTTTTTCAAACTCGAAACAACAATTTAGATTCAATCAATTTTTATTTTTTAAGATTGCATAAATTTTTTATAACTTTTTTGTCAAATTTCAACCATCCAACTTAGTAATAAACGAGTTGGGTGAATATACATATCAAAAGACTTAAAAGTAATTTTTAAAATTTCAAAACTCATTAAAGTGCAAAACTTTTTTATAGTATCCATAAATAGCCATTAAACTAAAAATTAGAACATAAACTAAAATGACTTGAAACATTGTGAAAGGTAAGAACTAATTTATGGTGCTGGGTTGTTTAAAAATAAATAAATTTTGGTGCTGGGTGTTGACATGAAACATATGCTACATTATTTGTTCATTTAGCTAATAAAACGGCTTATAAAGGAACACGTGTGCAAACTGACACATTGAAATGGTAAAATATCATAACAAATGGTGTGTTTGTAAAACAGATGTTAAACAATTGAGAATATAAATTTTGTTTTATAAATTTTAAACTATTTTTTGTTAACTACTAAACATAATTATTAATCTAAGATTAATAAAAGCTTATGAGAGATAAGGTAATTTTGTTTAATGAATTAATTAGTGAAATAGTAAGAATCTGTTGAACCGCCCTTTCTTTTGGGTCTGAAATACATGCATTGCATTTGCATCACAAAGTAAAATAGTAAAATAAACACTAATCTGAGATCTATCATGTGGGGTGTTTCAAGTTATTAAAGCCACAACACTTTCATGGCGCGTCATCCCACGCGTCGCGCCACCATCACACTACACATGTCACATTGGAAATGGCGGGGAACATATAGTTTCCTTTGGATTTAAATAACTCCAACCCCCATAAAAACAATTCTATTTTCTGTCCCCTAAATTTTCATCATTGGTTTAATCAGTTAAATGTTTTCTTTCATAAAAAAATTAAAAGATTCAAAGGACATAAAAATATACTGGTAACATAAAATTCTCATTCAATCCACTATGATAAATTGAAATGATTATGAAATATGATTATTGTGTTATTAAATTCCAATATAAATTTGAATTTCTTTTTTTCTTGGTGTTCTTTATTTAGAAATGTTGGGTGAATTTTCAGATGTAAACCGAGCTATATATTTTATATTTAAAATAACTTATAAAAAACCTTATCTTACAACAAAGATAATGTTAAAGAAAGTGTTACAGGCTATATTACAAAACATTATAAAACACATAATTATTTGGCTTAATTAATAAGATATTGAATACTTTATCCGTTTCACGTTTCAGATTATGTATTTTTATTGTAATATTTATTTGTTTTATATTTTTTATATTATTATTGAAATATTAATTATTTTTCTATTAATATTTATTAATTTATTATATATCAATTTATTTAATTACTCCATTAATTATTATTAATAAAAATATTTTAATAAATAAAATTTATTTTATCATAAAAATAAATACAATTAATTATTATTTTGAAAGTTGTACACAACTGAAATAAATACTCACTATAGTTGCATGATTGCTGATACCTATAATTTTGGCTTCATGAGATTTCTGGAGGTTGTAAGAAAACTCTGAACAGTGTGAAGGTGACTTGTTGAATTTGTTGCCTCATAATATGACACATGAAAGACATCTAAAATAAGAAAATAAAAATTTGTCCAAGTACATTTTTTTATCCTATTTGAACTCTTAATGCACATGGTTGCTTGGGTTTCTCTTGTATTATATTTTGTGTTTTTTTTTTATAAAGTTTTTCCTTTACATCACAACAAGTTTACAATCATAAGCTGTCCTTTCTCTTTCTCTTTCTCTCTCTCTCTACTTTCTCTCTCCTCTTTAGTTCTTGTTTTTGTTTCAGTTGAATGCTTTTGACTCCAAAGTTGAAGAGATTCCTCAGATCTACAAGGAAAAAACTTTTGTACATTGTCAACATCAACAACTATTCATCTTTCTATGTCTTTTTTGTGTCACTTGTTTTAATTCTGTTAATTATTAAAGGTTGAGGCTTTTCAACAATTCATTCTCATCATTTACAATTAATTACATGTAAGATTGATTTTCTTTTAATGTATTCTATGTGTTTGATTAAATACCAAAGGTGCTCAATTTCAATTTTTGTGTTTTTTTTCTTCTTTCCTTTTTATGTTTTTGAGTTTTTGAATGTTTAATATTTTTGTTCTTGTTTAGCATGATTGAATTTGATTTCATTTTTTTGTTAATCATATAACCAACCACCTTTGAAATTGTTAAAATGTGTATTAAATTTTTTTGGTTTTTTTTCTTTCTTTTCTAGGTGATTTACAACTATTTGGACTAAGAATTCTTGAGATGCAAAAGTGCTATGGAATTGAATTGAAGTTGAGATCAAAAGTTATAAATTGGATGTAACAATTATTGTAGTTTCAATGGTTTGTGAAATGGAGAGTGATTGTATTGAAGACATGATGGACATTGAAATCTTATCTTCAATGTGGCCAGAAGATGTTGGAACTGATGTTGGAAAACAATTCAACATAGAAAAACCAGGAAGGGATCAAGATATGTTAAAAGAAGTAACAATCTTAGAAGAACCAACTATAGCTGATTTTCAAAGACTAATGGAGCTTACGAATTATACCGATAAAGGGTCGTCTCAGTTAGCCTATTTAATGAAACATTGGGAGTATAAGCAGGCGAACGCTGTTCGCCTGCTTAGAGAAGAACTCAACAACCTTAGCAAACAAAGGAAGGAAGTCGAGCTAAGAAAATTGGAGATACTTAAAGACAGTAATCGATTCGAGGAAGAAAGTTACGGGGGAGACAAACGACCGGTTTCAATATTAGATGATGTTTATTATACGTGGCAAGATCTACCTGTTGCAATAAGGAAAAGCGACGTTGTTGTTCAAAGCAAGAGGATTGAGATTGAGGCTGAGTATGATACTGTTGTTTATTGGAAACAACAGGCAGTTGATTTGGAAAGACGGTTGGAGGCGAGTATTCGGAGAGAGCAGACATTAATGGAGAAATTGCAAGAAAGTATCGAGACTATCGAAAGACAGTCTTCACCTGTTGAAGAACTTACACAGATTCTTAAGAGAGCAGATAATTTCTTACATTTCATACTTCAAAATGCACCTGTTGTTATTGGCCATCAGGTATATTACAGTGAGTATTGAGTTTATTTTTCTTCTGTATCTTAAATCACTTATAAAAAAAAATCTTAGTATATGGCATTAAAATTTGATTATTGGATTTTTTCCACTAGTCCAAGTTCTAAATAACTTGCCATATGTGCAATAGTTACATTATACTCACAGTTTGAATGTTGAATTTGTGTTTGTCATTGTAATGAATCTTTCAATCTGCAAAGTGCTGACTCTCATAATAATCTGTTGCAGGACAAAGAGTTGCGGTATCGATTTATCTATAATCATTTTCCGAGTTTACAAGAGGAGGTAATGATTGTTGTTGAAGCTTTTGTTGCAAGGTTATGTGATTGAGTTGCATTGTTATTTTACTTGCCTCATGTTTTCCAGGACATCATCGGAAAAACCGATGTCGAAATTTTCACAGGATCAGGTGTTAAGGAATCTCAAGAGTTCAAGAGAGAAGTGATGGAGAAAGGATTGCCTGCAAAAAAGGAAATAACTTTTGAGACAGAATTGTTTGGATCAAAGACATTTTTGATATATGTAGAACCTGTGTTTAGTAAAGCAGGAGAAACAATTGGAGTAAACTATATGGGAATGGAAATAACAGATCAGGTAATTGTTTATTTTGGTTTTTGAAGGTACTTAGGCATTGTCTGGATAAACAACTTAATCAAGCACTTATAGCATAAATGCTTATTGTATATGTGTTTATGTATAAACTATTTCTATAACAAAAGATAAAATGAAGTCAATCTGTATTCATACAAGCTACAAGCTGTTTCCATAAGTTATCATGGAGAGCTTATAGAAGTAAGCTGAAAACTACTTATGCATCTTTCATAACCTGTTTGCATAGGCCCTTTAAAATAGTCTCGCAAGTGCTTATAGTAGTAGATTAGATTAAATAAGTCAATTCGAACATTGCAGTCTTGTTCTTGTGAAGAAAATATTTATAATATAGAAAAAACCGCAGGTGAGAAAAAGAGAAAAAATGGCAAAGCTAAGGGAGGAAATTGCAGTTCAGAAAGCCAAGGAAACAGAACTTAATAAAACCATTCACATTACAGGTTTAATTTCACTCAAGCCAAATATTGATTTATGAATTTCATTATTACACACTTTAATTTGCTTGGATAGCAAGAAACTAAATTATTCTTCATCTCCCTTGTAATAGAGGAGACTATGAGAGCAAAACAAATGCTGGCAACAATGTCTCATGAGATAAGATCTCCACTTTCTGGTGTTGTTAGCATGGCTGAAATTCTTACTACAACAAAACTTGATAAGGAACAAAGACAGCTCTTGGATGTCATGATATCTTCAGGAGATTTGGTACTTCAACTTATAAATGACATACTTGATCTTTCCAAGGTTGAGTCAGGTTAGAAATCAATCCAATCAATCTCCTTTACCATTGCTAGTTATCAGTTACTCCCTCAGTCTCATTATAAGTGTCATTTTAGGTCATAAACACTTTTTAAGAAAATGATTTGTTATGTTGATTTCCAGAGTAAAATATGTATAGAAGACTAAATTAATACTCATGTTAATTAGAGTGATTGAAAATAGTAGTAATGGAATAGTTAGATGTGTTAATCAAGAATGATTTGTTTCCTTAATTCGTGACAAGATGAACTATGAAATTCTATGTAGGAGCTATGAAATTGGAAGCTACGAAATTCCGGCCAAGAGAGGTAGTAAGGCATGTACTCCAGACAGCTGCAGCATCATTGCAGAAGATGTTAACCTTGGAAGGAAATGTAGCAGATGATATACCTATTGAGGTATGTAACACTTTATGATGTGCCTAAATGCTGGACTACTTCATATATCTTGTGTTATTGAATTAATTAACTGATAAATCTGCAGGTCACTGGAGATGTTTTAAGGATTCGACAGATACTCACAAATTTAGTCAGGTATTATGGTAGTATGATTTTTATGTGATTGGTAATCTCTTGAGTTTGCAATCATTTGATGTATTTAACCATTTGACTATCAATGATGTGGACTATCAAGAGAACTGACACCACATCTCTTATATATCCTTAATTTTTTCCATTTCTATCCAATGCGGGACTAACTACTCATACTTGAATTCCAGCAACAATGATATTGCATTTCTCCTTCTTTAACTTAATACCGATTTTTATTTGTGCTTCCTTCCCGCCCACTAAATAGTGTATCTCTGATTATAATGTTATTTTGCAGCAACGCTGTCAAGTTTACACATCAAGGCAAAGTTGGTATAAACCTTTATGTTGTTTCAGAGCCACAATTTGCCAAAGCAGAAGAATGTCACCAAAAGGTGACAGAAGACCAGTCAACTATTTCAGCAAATGGATTGAAGGAAGAGAAACATATATCATCACCAAGAAGTAGATGTGATCAAAATCTTATTGATGACAAAAAACAACACAATGACCGTCCAATCCAAAATCACGCATTTAGCAATGAATGTAGATCTTCATTTAACAGTGAATGCTCAATGAATGACGATGATGTTACTGTCGAACAAACTCATTCAACTGAAACAACAGTGTGGATACGTTGTGATGTATATGACACAGGAATTGGCATACCAGGTATTTGTTCCTTCCTTTTGTATTAGAATTGATTATATTTTGTATTCATATAGTTAAGTTTTTATTTTTGTTATGAGATGTACCTAATTTTTTCCCTTCATGTTATAATGTAACACAGAAAAGGCTATACCTACTTTATTTAGAAGGTACATGCAAGTCAGTACAGATCATGCTAGAAAATATGGAGGCACAGGTCTAGGACTAGCAATATGTAAACAACTGGTAAACTCTTAAACCAACACATTTATATTTGACAAATTATAATTTTTATCTTAATCTTTATTTTCCTTATTAGTTAAGGGGTGAAAATAGGTCAGACCAGACTTTGTAAGATCTAAACCTGACCTCCTTAAAAAATTTTGGTCTGAGTCTTGTCATAGACTCATTTTTAAGACTTGACTTAGCCTTTTTAAAGGCTTGATGAAGCTTGAAAGCTTATTTAAAAACATATTTCATCTTAAGGCTCAAACACACCAATAGGTCTACTACTAAATAGGCCAAATCCTATAAAGGCCTAAGCACAACAGCAAAAAGCACTCACACTAGCAGGTTTAATAGACTTTTTTGTAAGCCTAAGTCTGATCTATTAAGTAAATAGGCTTTATAAAATGCCCGAGCCTAGGTTTTCACTAAACAGACCATGCTCAACCTTAACCAGGTCAGGCCTACGTAGGCTCCTGTCAATCGATCTAACCTATTCTCTTCTCTATTAGTTATAAAAGTGTCATTTTATTTTGTTTCATGTTTTCATACAATAAAATGTATAACATGTTTCATACTTGGTGTTTCTTCATAGAACATTGTATACGTATCTCTGTCATTTCTTAGTAGAGCAGACTAACATTAACATGATTACGTTTCTGTGGCTAATTATATTATATTATATTACTCCTTGTCAATGATTTCCTTGGACTTGAAACAGGTTGAGTTAATGGGAGGTCGTCTAACAGTGACTAGCAAAGAAAGTTGTGGTTCTACCTTCACATTCATACTACCATACAAAGTTTCAACAGCTTGTGATAATTCAGATGATCCAGATGAGCTTTCATATGTTAATGACAATGAAGACGACACAACTGAGGGATTCTTCCAATTCCAACCGCGAACTTTAGGCTCTCTTTTCACTTCTAATGGATCCACTAGGCCACAAAATATATTACCTGGCTACCGAATTGCGCACAAGTTCAACGGTTTTCCAGACAATTCTTACTCAAACCTCTCTAGTAATATCATTTCAAATGCGACAAATTCCCTTGAGGATGCATCTTCGGTTATTATCGATGCTTCGGATATGCCTGAATCAACAAGTTCATCAAGTTGCAGCCCAGAAACAAAGCATGAAAGTTTAGTTAATGAAAACAAAGAGAACCATGATTTTAAGGCACATGCTATGTTACAAAATTGTAGTGCAAATGGAAACTCTAGTCAATATAAGGAGGAAAGTAGAGAGATGAATTTAGCAAGAACTTCAAGCGAACCGTGGCAAACATGTCAGGGTCAAGGGAAGGAAGAAAGTACTTCAAATAGTGTTATTAACAGTAGTTGTAGTACTAGTAGTACTATCACATCATCATCACCAGAAGTAACCGAATCCGCATTAAAGCCAAATATTCTTCTTGTTGAAGATAACAAGATTAATATCATGGTGACAAAGTCAATGATGAAGCAGCTAGGATATAGCATGGATGTGGTGAATAACGGAGTTGAAGCCATATGCGCGGTTCAAAACCATTCTTATGACATTATTTTGATGGTATTTTCTTGAATCTTGAAGTGTGTCTTGTTGAATTCTTGGAATATTTCATTATTTGCTCCAAGTTGTATCCTTCATTTTGTTGCTTTTTCCTAAAATCCACACACTAAGGAATTTTTTGGTACTTGAACTTTACAGGATGTTTTCATGCCAGTTATGAATGGTCTTCAAACAACAAAACTGATTAGGTCTTATGAGGAAACAGGCAATTGGGATGCTGCAAAAGAAGCTGGAATTGAACAAAGTTTATCGGCTTCGGATGAATGTTCTATACCACCTAAAAAGCGGATCCACATTGTCGCGGTGAGCAATTGATATTGTTGTCCTTGTCTGTGACTTTAACTACATCTAACCTAGAAAACGATAATAAGAATGTGTTCTCTCATGTTCAACTTTATTTATAAAATAAGAGAATCCAATTTATAGGTTTAAATGTTTTTAGTCCCAGAAAATATATTAGTTTTTTTGTGCTTTTAGTCCTTGTAAAACTTTGTTTTTTGTTTTTAATCCTTACAAATATATCATTTTTTGTTTTTGGTCCTTGTTATTTTATTTTAGTTCCGGGATATGTATATTACCATTTCTTATTATATCTCATATTGATGCAGATGACAGCAAACACAATGTCAGAGAGCGCTGAAGAATGTTTTGCCAATGGTATGGACTCATTTGTGTCAAAACCTGTGACTTTCCTCAAATTGAAAGAGTGTCTTGAACAGTATCTAAGGTGATAATCATCCATGTAAATTTTACTTGTGTATAAAGGAATAAGAGCCTAGGAAAGTTTTGCAAAGAATATGCATCATGTTCTTATCTTCATCATCAGGGTCATTGTATAGATCTAAAATTATTCTTTTTAACTCCAAATTTTTCTAAGGGAGTGCTGCAAAAATAGCTATTAGCTACTAGTATAGGACTAATTGGAGTGTGAATGTAGAGGTACAAAAAGACTTTCCTAATAGGTTATGAATTGAAAGCTTTGGACATTGGCATTACAAAGGAACTTCACAAAAGAGGAATCATTCAAGAGAAAAGGTAATCTCTTTCAAAATTGATGGTAGTATTTTTCTTCTAGTGCAATATTATGTTGATTGTTAGAACAACAACCCCAATTCAAAAGAAAATAGATACAAATTTCTTAAATATTTTTTTAACCCTGTAAAATATAATGTTTTGCAATTAAGTCTTTCATTTTGATTTTTTTCCTCAACAATTCATCATTTTGATTTAAGCTTGTTGGAGAAGGAATGAAATATTTGACAGAAGAAATCTCACCCACATCACAGCTTCTTCTACATGCTTAAGAAAATTTCAATCTTTTCAGCTACTCTGGGTACGCTGATCGCAGATACCTTTGCCACACTCATTCGCGAGCTCTTTGCGAGCACTTGGAACAATATATTATCAATATTACAACTTGGTTATCTCATTCTCATTTCATTGATCAATGAAATTTTTTATACAACTAATAATAGAGATAACAGAAATCCAACAACTAACATAATTAACTAATCAACAAATAGCTATATCAGTTAGACTTATTATCTTTATGGCGTATATTTTAATCATGCCAATCTTAGATAGTAAAGAGTGAAAAGTGATAGGATGCAGAGGCTTTGTGTGTATTAGCAGAAGAGATTGGTAGAAGATGCATGGCACCACTTAGAACTTTGTTGCTAATTAGGTGACGATCTATTTTAATATGTTTTGTGCGCAAAAATTGGATTATGAGCTATCTGTATGGCTGAATTATTATCAATGAATTGGAACATGAACATGACAAGAATGTTGAAGATTATTATCCCATGTAGTTGAAGCAAGGTTCTGACATCGATGTGATGAAATATCAAATACCCTGATACTAATCTGCGAGAATCCAACATGAATATTAAAATTGAAATTTAGATAAATATAGATAACATATATATATATATATATATATTATAAAACTGAATTAAATTAAAACGAATATTATACAATAAAATGCAATAAAACATATATACAATGAAACACAATAAAAAGGGATGCACACATTGTCAACACTAACTATGTCATCAACATTAACAAGTAGGATAGTATGAATGTTAGAACGAACTCCCTCTATCTCAACTTAAGTGACATTTTTATTCAAAAAAAATATTTGATTTTTTTTTTTTTATCTTAAAAGAGCTGAGTTCGAACTCAGAACAAGACGTCTAATATAATAATATTGACATTTATCAATTAAACTAAGACTTAACATAACTGTATTTCAATTTATTTAGTAGAACTCTTGAAGTTATATACGAAAGCAAAATTATTCCTTCCATACAAAACATAGTTTCTTACAAGTCCACCTAAGCCTTTTTCCACCAATTATTTATGAATTAAATTCATTTTAAAATACATAATAAAGCAAACTTGAAAACCACAAGGTCCAATACAAATGGTTGATACGCAATGTGTGACTGTTATAAGTACTGGAATACTGAATTTGTTTTCTCCTCATAAATAAATAATAAAATGATCTAGAATTGAGTTTCATTATCTATGAATATATGGGGGACAGGAATAATAAGCATATACATGCATCAAGGAATATGATTAGTTTTTCTTAGTGCAAAAAGAATAGGATTTTAAAATTAGTGAAGTTTTATGTCACACATCATATCCAAGTTGGGATTGGATTAGTTCTCCCTATTACATATCTTTGTCATTTTTCTTTTAGTTGCAACAAAAGATTCCAACACTAAATGTATGAGAAATTATTAGATTAGCTTCTTTGCTAACTCTCCATCAAAGTTCTAGTGCTATGTTCACTTTAGATTTTAGTGTTGATAATGCATAGTTATAAATATTTCAAGAACATTATAATAATTTATAATTATTATATGGTTAATTAAAATGATGAGGTCAAGGACAATTGTATATGCTCCACTACTACCGCTAAAAAAACTACTCATCACGATATGTAATGATTGAAGATGAGATTAGAGAAATAGAAGAGACAAAAGTAGAGTGACGTTAGATCCAAATTCTTCAACCATATTTTAGGATGCATAGTACCAATTAAATCTTTAATAAAATGATGGTTATATTATTTTATATTGAGGACAGCTGAATAAATCACGAAAATTTTGCCACAAATATAAAACTGACCAAACAAAAGGGTGAATTGGTCAAACAGAAATTATATGCGGGATAAGAAAGTAATATCATATTCATGTTTACACGAACGTGACTTTTCGTGAATTGATTCTTCGCACCATCCAACATTTATGTTTTATATTTATTATTTTACTTCAACCATTAATTTCACGTAATATTTGTAACCTTATATTGTATACGGGAATTTCTACGAAACATTCATGCGGAAATTTCTGCGAAACATTCGTAAATAGAAGGATTTTGGTACATTATTTCTTCAATTAATAAATTAACAATTACTTTTATGAATGAGCTATTTTACGAAATGTCATTTTATAAGAAAAAACATAATCTTATTGTTTATAAATATTATATTAATTTTTTATATTTTATCATAAAAAATATTCAATATTCATTATTATTAATAATAAAAATTCATAACAATTAAATTTTATTTCCTTGTCACTTTTGTAAATAATATTTAGTTTTTATAATTTTTTAAATGATAGAAAATAGTTTTTTTAAAAAGAAAACTTATTTAACTATTAATTTAAAAACTAATTGTTATTGTTACATGTCGAATGTACCGTAAAAATCATCTTCTTATATATGAGCTAATATATATAAAAATCCTCAAAAAAATGTTAAATGTTTTGTTGTCTAAACCCTTTCAACAGAGAAATGACCCTTGATAATCCGAAAATTGGGTAAGAGACGAATAAAGTTTCAATGTTGATATATTTAAAAATGTTCAATCTCAATTGAACAGTATACTATTACATTTAGTCTTATTTATAAGAGAAAATAACAAACAAAAAAAACATTAAATTAAATGTATTTATTAATTGTTTTAATTTTTTAATTATTTTTACATAAATATCTTTATTGAAAACTATGACATATTAAATATCAACTAATATTAAAAAGACAAAAAACTTCTTAAATAAATGGTATAAAAGTAATTTAAATAATAAATATATCTTATATGTAGAACCAATTTTTGTTTTCAAAAATTGTATTATATAGAAGAGCAGAAGAAATATTAAATTGTAAAATTGATTAACCATTTAAGCATGATGAATTGGTGTAGAAATGAAAAGCAAATAGAATCTGATAGTTTTGATGAGCGAGAAGGCAGTAGGAATAACTAAAAGAGACGACCCCAAGAAATGTGAAGAATCATATAGTTAGAGAGCATTTCAACTCTTTTGCAAATGGGTAGAGAATAAATATTGACGTTACGAAGCAGATATATATAAAATGAAGCATCGAAGAGATTAATTTTGCTGATGGAAAAAAGTGGTTCCTATTTTGATCCGAAAATCTTTATGAAAACTAATCAATCAAGGTAGAAAGAATATGTAATCAAGCTACATCACATCACATGGAGATAAAGAATATTTACACTAGCTTACTATAAAATATATCAACATATTGAAGTTTTTTTTTTTAAAAAGAAAAAATCAACATATTGAAGTTAGTTACATATTCCTAGCTCGCACGAAGCATATAAATGTTTGTAAACATAGGGGACGCTAACATAATTATAATATACAAATTATATAGGGGACAGTAACCTTTAGCACCTAAATATAATATATGATGTTATTAGAAAATTTTATCCTACTATTTCTTTCGAATTTTCAATTATAAATTATTTTTTATTAATATATATATATATATATATATATATATATATATATATATATATACCCTTAATTATTTTACATCTATTTTTGGATAGAATTTTACATATTTTTTTAACCAACTAATAAGCAATAAATAATGTAATAAGAAAGACAAATTAATTATAAATTAATCATTCATCTTAATTAATTAAAGGTTAAACTTAGAGTCTTAGCCAAATCATATTGTTAATAATTTTTTTTTTTTAACTTTGGGTTCTAAAAAAAAATTAACTTTGGGTTCTAAAAAAAAAAGACATCATGATACATTAAATTGAATAAAAAAATTGCAGTTGAGTAGATTTGGCAAAATAAATAATGTATTATATTATTTTAACAACTTTCTCCTAATTTGTAAATAAATTTATATTATTATAATAATTATTTTCTAATTTGCATATAAATTAGCCGCTTAATTCTATTTTGTTAATAACTTTCTCCTATTTTTTCTTCAGATTTAATAAATAAAAATTAATAAAAATAATTATAATTAAAAAAAGTAAATTATATTAATAAGTAAGGGTATTTTGGTGACTTTTAAAAAAATATTTAAATAAAACATCTATATTTGGAAATAAAGGTAGGTAGTCGACGTTTAATTCCAGTTAAAATCCATGGCTAACAAGGTCAGGTGCTAATACGCTGAAACGACTTCAAATCCATTTTATTACAAATTAAAGAAAGATTATGTTCCTTACAAATAAGGACACGAAATTTGCTCAAAGTATCTCTCGTGTAGCCTTAATGCTCTGCAAAAACATTGACATTATTAATTATGGAATAAAAAATTAAGTTGAGGGAACTTTGAAGTGAAATGAAATAAGTTAACATGATCTTGAAAAAAAATATGCTCCATGTTGGTGTGATGTTTTGAGAAGAATATTTGATGAGGTTGTATAAAAAAAAGTATTAATTTTTGATGACGAATTTAATCTGATTCTACTTTACTAGAGGGGAAATATATTGATGTAAATTTTAACGTGGTCTACCATAAATTAGTTTTAAAAAATTTTAAAATTTCAACGATTATAAACGTTGCATATTAGATATAGACATTAAGGGTCGTTTTTATTTTTATAATTGAAATAATAACTTAAATAATATCGATTCGATAAAAACAAAGAAAAATAAATATGTATTTCGTATTGAATCGACATTAATCAGGTCACAGCTTTAATCATAAAGATGAAGACGGTCACAAACTATATTTTTTAAAGAGTATTGTTGCCCGTCGTTAAAATTTTCGATGATTTTTAAGTACTGATTCACGATAGACAACTTATAAAAGTTAGTCGAAGTTTCAACTAATAACTCTCGATGATAATTTTCTTTTGTTTTAAACAATTACATCAAAGAAGAAACTATGCATCCATTCAAAGAATAGTAGATGGTGAATTTGTTTAGAACCAAAGAAAACATAAGAGTGAAGTGTAGATAAAATGAGTTAAATTGAAGAAAAAAAATTGTGGATTGATTGAGGTGTTTTGAAAATGATATTTATAAGTGGTATTTATAGACAAAAATGTAGAAATTTAAATCCTATTAGTCATTGACTCAATCAAACTCCTATATCATGTTTGAGATCATAATTTGCCACTACATGAATAATATTCTCACGTTTTTTGATTAATTCAGTTACGTTATAGTATGTGTTCTCTCTTTTATAATCGAATTTTATTAAAAATAGTTGTCGAGGCCGATCTATATTCTAAGTTAAAAATCATATTAAATATATTCAAATAAAATATAAATCGTATTAATTTGGATTAGTGGATTGAAGAGTCACCCGAACATGTGAATACCCTACTTTACACATGATTATCTTTTACAATTGATATATTCTTGATGATTTGTAGTTACTTTCATCATATAAACATCCAATCATGAAATATAGTTCTTATTCACTATAATAGTCTTGACCTGTTAAAAAAAAAGTCACTATAGCATTGGATGGGGCCTAAGAACCCCAAGTTGTTCTCCCAATGGGAGGCTACGTTAGATATATTTTAACATAATTAGAAGTTAATTATAATTATGTAGAATTTTATTATATTAGTTAAATTAAATGTATTATATAAAAATACATCATATTTTAACTACATAATAAATTTTCATTTTAATATTTTAAATTTTATATCTCTCTTTAATTATTTTTCTTATTCTTGAACTTAATCATAATTCTCAATCAAGATGCTATTTAAATAAAAGTATTTTCTTTCTTTATTTCCATTTCAAGGTGCAATGCTGATAATGGTGCGGGGTGGTTAAAGAATATTGACATTACCTCATCCATGCTTGTGCATTAATATATTCTCAAAGAATTATGATTACAAATCAACTTTAATTTTTTGTTTTGTGATCCCCACTCTTGACAATGCTGTTGTCTCATTACATCATCTTGTCTTGTTGGGGTAGAGACATTTCAAACACTTGCACTCTTCTTATACTACAGGCACATTTACATTAGACATGAGATTCTTAAATTATATATGAAGAAAGGACAGAATATTTCCAGCTCATAAGTTCTTACTTTTAAAATCTATAGTATTATACAAATACCACTTCTCTTAACAATTCAATTTTTTCGAATTTTAATTTAAATTAACATCATAATTATAAGAAACTTCTTAATTTTCAAAATTCAAATTTAAAAACATATATCGTGAATATTGACACTTTTTTTCAGCTATTTTTTTAGGGAGCTAAAATTTATCAAGCATGAACATTAGCACTGAAATTTATATTAATTTAGATAAATAGATGTTATAAAACTAAAAAAATGAAATAAAATAAAACATATGTTATACAATAAATACATATGAGAAAAATACTTAACCAATATATAGGTAAATAATCAAATTAATATAACACCAATATTATTTGTCGTGAATAGAATTATGTAAACAATTAAATTAAGCTTCAGATAATATTTTTTAATTCAAAACATATGAGCGGGAACAACATAACTATTATATTAATAAAAAATACAAAATAAAAAAAACTATTAATTTGAAAGTGTCAATCATTGAGATTTTTTTATAGAAATTATCGTAATTAGAGATTAAATTTATAGACTATCTAAATAATTTAATGTTAATTGAAATGCATCAACTATTTGTTTTTTAATCACTTAGTTCGAGATTTGAGGAATAAATAAATAAATTTTAAAGTAAATAAAATTATAAATAATTATTTCAAAAACATAATTTTTTTGTCTTAATCCACCATTTTCAAGAACTAAAGATTTAATAATTTAAAATTTAATCGAAAAATATATAAAATATGACAAAAAAAAATATTTTAATTAGAATTTAAATTTCACATTTCTTATAAATTCCACCATAATTATAATTCATACTACAAAACATAAACTTTCAAATGAGGTGGACCCACTTTATCTCTCTCTCATGTTTTGTTTCCTCAATTAATCTTCTTTTTGATGGATGTTGGTGATTATAAATACCTTACTTCCCCATGTCATCTTTCTCAAGCTCATCACACCTTTCACCCTCTTTTCTTTCCCTTCTACTCACTACACCTAAATCTCCTTCTTCTAACATAATATATACAAAGGACAAAGAAAGAAGAAAAAAATGAGGAGTATTCCTACCACAAAACTAAACACAAATTTCACAACCACCCCCATAATTGATACTCACACCTTATGGCACTCTCCAATTCCATATCTATTTGGAGGACTGGCTGCTGTTATGGGCCTTATAATCTTGGCTTTGTTGGCACTAGCTTGCTCTTATTGTAGACTCTCAAGGGACAACCAAGATGGGGCCCACAATGACTTGGACAATAAAGAAGGTGACCCTCAAACTAAGGAACCCGTCAAGGCCTATGAAGAGAAGGTCGTTGTCATTATGGCTGGGAATGAGAAACCAACTTTTTTGGCAACCCCTATAGTCTTGTCGAAAGAAATTGACAACCTTGTACTTGTACCAGCTAATGTTGCTCCACAAGAAAATGAAGGTTCTTGCTCTTCACAACACAGGTAGAGGTAGTGACTTTGATTCACTAGTTGGTTGGTAAAGGAACCATCCTCGACAGCTGCTTTATAGAGAAACAACGATAGATGATCTAATCTCAAATGGACAAAATTTCTATCGTTGAGTTAATCTAACATCTAAATGATTATTGACACTATTAGTCGTGTTAGATTAAATTTAGACTTAAGAGTGGGGAAATGATGGGATAATTTTATTAATTAATTTTTTAATCTTCCATCATTGATTCACTACTCTTCTTCTTTTTTGTATTTTTAGATTTTGTTTGGATTATGGCCTTTATTATAGGTATGTCCAGAAGCAATGAGTGTAAATTTAACTATTTAAGGTTATCGGAATTAGAATTTTGGTTTCACTATATTACATCTTCTTCTTGATTGTGTTCCAACTTTTCATTTGTCTCCAAAAGGTCATAGGAAATTTTAATTTAATTAAGGAATGATTTGTTGGTAGTCAATTCAAATTTCAAAATAGGAATTTTTGTGTATATATGGAAAAAAGGGGACGAATAAGGTCTTAGAATTTGATCATTAGGATATGCAAATTCAACTTTGAATAATGAATTGAGAATTTCTATAGGTAATTAGAATTGTGGAGATTAATTGACCTTCTTTAATATCTTTTTCAAAGAAGCTACACTCTTCTCCTATAAATAAGGAGTCTTGTGAAGTGTTGTATTATCACATGCAAGAATAAGTGTGTGATAGAGAACACTTGAGATAGTCCTTTTTTTTTTTTTTTAGTGAGATATCATCTCTTATTACGCTTAAAGTGAGAGAGTTTGTAAGGTGATATACAATTCAAGTGGAGTTAGAAATCATTGTAATCTTATTTGAAATAGTGAAATATAATTGTTGAGGTGTTTTTGTGGACGTAGGTAAGAGGTGTTGAACCACATAAATTGTCGTGTGCTTTCTTATTCTTTTTTGTTTTGTTTTGTGTTCCTATATAAGATCGTAGGTGTGTGTGCATGAAATTTCTCCAACCGTGGTATTAGAACTATGACACAAAACATATCAAAGTTTGAGATTCCATTATTCGATGAAAAAAATTAATTTCACAATTTGGTAAAGTACGATTCAAGATCTTTTGGTGCAACAAGGCCTTGATCAAGCTTTAGAGGAAGAGAAGTCAACTGCCACGAGTGCAAGTGATTGGAGAAAAATCCAAAAAAAGGCTGTAAACACAATTCAATTGGTTCTAGCTCTTGAGATCAAATACAATGTATTGAATGAGACAACACCAAAAACTTTATCGAAGAAGCTTGAGGGCATCTATGCGTCGAAGTCATTGACGAATCGTCTTTGCTTGAAGATAGAGTTGTATCAACTTAAAATGGAGATAAAAGAAAATCTCCATGACCATATCAATGCATTTAACCAACTAGTATGTCAATTGTTGAATGCAAATGAAAAAATCTCTTATGAGGTGCAGATGTTGCTCCTTTTAGTGTCACTACAAAAGTCCTACAAACCTTTGGTCCAAATTTTGTTTGTAAGCATGACAACGTTGAATTGATATGAGGTGATTGTTGCTCTACGTGGAAATGAGAGAATGGTGAAAAATGAGAATATCAATTATGGAGATCATGCACTAGTAGTGGAGGGCTCTGAGCAAGGGAGAAGTCAATCAAGAAAACAAGATGAGCCAATAGGAATATCAAAGTCTTAATCATGCCCACAACGTGATATGAGCAATGTAGAGTGTTATTATTGTGGAGATATCAGTAATGTATAGGCAAGATGTGCATAAATGAGGGATGATTTGAAGAAATTAAGAGGAATGAAGAAAGATGATGACAACTCCTAAACCAATGTGGTAACGATAACGAAAGATGATGATGTGTTCTTAGCAACAACTGAGGAGGTTGCTAAATCAAAATGAGTGATGGACTATGCCGCTGCAAAACACATTTGTCAAGATCGAACAATGTTTGACACCTTGAAGACTAGTGGATAGTTAGATCATTTTATGCTTGGAAATGGTGATAAAATGAAGGTTGAAGGCATTGGAAGTGTGAGAGTAAAGTTCATAATAGTGCCATCCAAATTTTCTATAATGTGAGGTATGTACCTTTTGTAGTCTCCAATATAATTTATTTAGAGGAGATGACGTTGCAGAGCTATAAGTTTGTTGGTTCAAAATGGGGTTGCAAGGTGTACACAAAGAGATATTTGGTGTTATGAGGGCAAAAAAATGAGAAGAATATTTGGTACCTAGAAGAACAATCCCTGAAAAAGACAAGTGTGAGAAGAAAATGAAATTTTTAGATAACATGAAAGTTTAAAAATTTTAATTAAGGGAGGATTTGTTGGGAGTCATTTCAAATTTCAAAGTATGGAATTTCAATACTTGGAAAAAATAATGAATATTCCAAGGTCTTAGAATTTAACCATTGGGACATGCAAATTTAATTTTGAAGAATGAATTGAGTATTTCTATAGGTCATTGGAATTATGGAGATTAATTGACCGCCTTTAATATCCTTTTGGAAGAAACCAAACTATTTTCCTATAAATAGGGAGTTTTGTGAAATATTGTATTATTTCAACCAAGAGCAAATGTATCTGAGAGAATATTTGAGAAAATATTTTTTTATGTAGTGAGAGTGTTATCATTTCTTATTATTCTTAGATTGAGAGTTTGTAGGGTGATACACAATTTGAGATGAGTTTCAAATCATTATAATTTTATCAGAAATAGTGAATATAATTGTTGAGATATTTTCATAGACGTAGACAAAAAGTGTCGAACCACGTAAATTGTCAGGTGTTTTTTTATTCCTTTATTTTATTTGTTCCTTTATTTTATTTGTGCTGCCATATAAATTCTTAGGTGTGTTGGCAAAATTTCCCATCAAACTTCTTCAATATAACTAAAATTCATTTAAATATTAACATATATCCCAATAATTAATTGTATGTTCAAGTTTGAAACCAAATTTGTTAATATTTTTTTGAATGTGAAGTGATTCGGGTATTTTAAGCAAGTTTACAAATTGCTACCTCAATTACAATAGTCAACTTTAGAGAATATAAGGGCATCTACTATAATGAGTGATCCGGTGTTTAACACTAAGCTAAATATACATCCTCATTATAGAATAAGATTTTATGATGGTTATAGAGAGTAGTAATTATAGAAATATTCTTTTTCTCTCTTCATTTTTGTATGCTTCACTCAATAAATTATATTAAAATAAATTAATGTTAAAATGTAATAATATAAAATCATTGGTAAACTGATTTTATAATTATTTTTTTGTGGTGTTGAATTAGAAAAACTTTTACTTACTAAGTATTACTATCAAAAAAATTATTAAATGAATGAAATGTACAATTAAGTCTAATTTAAACACCCAAACCAAGAAAATCCATTGAGATTGATAATTACTACATTGCTTTACAAATTTAAGGACAAAAAAATAGTCTTACTTGTTGAACATATATATGACTTCTCTAGGCATCTCGTAACAATACCTACATATTAAACTCAAGAAATCCTAGAGAGCACATGTTTTCTTTTAGTCAGTGACCCCATTTCTTCTCGTATGCCTAACATACATCAATAAAGTCAGCACTCCATTCTCTTATCCATATTCATCTCTCTCGCTCTATCAAATATTAGGAGTTGGGATGCTACTTGCCGCATATGCATATGGAGCATATAGTGGGGATACAATACAAACAGAACATGGATATAATGTTTTTCATGTGGTTAGGCCGCGGTTGCACTTAGATATTATCACGTGACAATATATTGAAAGGAGAAAGACAGACTAAGATCAGTAAGAAAAAAAAAATACATTTTAAATTTTCGCTTCGAATTCATATTTTTTTTAACTATGATATGTAGAGTTTCTTTAAAAAAATGACTGGATCAGTAAATCCTAATCACCTATTCTCTCAAAACCAATCTAGTGATACCGATTCATAGTTTCAGAAACATATTTAATTCGGTGATGCATTCATGCTGCTTATTTGAGAGGGTGAAATGAATCATCTCTGTATGTGTTTTTTAACATTGAATGTAAGCGTAAGAAAAATACTGCAGGTTACCCCACACTTTCTGTTGATCTTATCTTACATAGATGATGAATATGTAGACATAACACAGTCATAATGATCTGTGCCTCATGTGACTAAAAACCGGGTCAAATTCGTTGCAATCCTCAATATAATGCTACAATCACAATGGGGCCTGCGAATGAAGACATTTCATCCTTTCGTGCCCACTTGTATTAGATAGATAATCACATTTCATCACATTGTGAAAAGCAAGTAGTAATGAAGTCCTTCTAGCTATCGAGAAAAACCCAAGTTCCACGTGGATAAGAGATAGAGATCTATAATAGTTTATAACGAGTGACACCTATTACTTGACAATATGGTTTTGCATGGTTACGTAGGGTTCAATCCAAATTCTAAAATTATGTTTGAATCTACTCGATCGGACCATCCACCGTTTATATATATGCACCAAGCTCAATAGTAATGAGCGTGAGGGCGTGTATTGGTGTTATTGTAGACAGATATTTAAAAATTGCTCAAAATTTCAGTAATGGTAGACATTGTCACCTATAAGTATACATCTTCGCGACTGATATTTCAAATTGCACTTTATCTCTAAGTACATCACAATCCATTTATGTGTTTTGTGCGTCCGTGAAACACTAGGTTAGCATCAATATATATAGCAGAATTGTTGTCACTGGCAGGATGATCTATGTGAAGGTCTTTGAGTAAATAGACTAGCCATTATGCTTCACAAGTGGCATTGGCCATGGACATGGATGAACTAGAAACCACATACTATTTCTTGCTTTTTCAGGAAATGAGAGATTTTCCAACAAAGAAACAAAAATCGAAATTTTTTTTAAATATTTAATGTTTTCAGAAAAATTTCTCAAAACAATCTAAATAAATTTTAAATAAAATAAATAAATTTTTTTCTCAAATAAAAAAAATTTCAAGAAAAAATTTATAAATAATTTTTTATCGGAAAAAAATCAAATTTTTTTATCCAAAAAATTTAATAATTGGAAAAAATAATAAATCGACAAATTTTTTTTGAAAAAGTGAGCTCATATGTCCCACTAAATTCACAAAATTTTAAGAGTTTTTTTTAAAGATTTTTTTAACTGGAAATGAAATTGACAGGTCTACCAATAAAGCAACTTACTTGCATATGTATGTTGATAGGAGAAGAAAGAAACTGACTTAACTTGCACACAACAAAACATATAGCAGTTGAGATACTTAATATCCATTCTCCTATTTTTTTTAATTGAATCAACACCGTTTGAGTCATCATTGCAGTTGTTAGTGAGAACGAAAAATATCACCGGTTTGTACTTATAAAAAGTGACACCAATAACTTTCAAGCATTGATATACTCTATACTATATCAGATACTTTTCCTTTGTCTATCCCTTGTCTATCAAATGCATGTTGGAAAAAGATTAATACTATAATTTGCACTTGAATACACACCAAATAACAAGATATAATTCGATTTGCGTTTTGACAGAAAGCACGGAATAGTAGCCAAAGAGACAATTTCCTAGTTCTATATTTTGCGTACGAACAGAAAATCCCGCACAAAGAAAAACGACCGATAAATTCATGTTGATTAGGATATAGGAGGAAATAATTATTTGCAGTCAAACAATGATTCGAGAGTGATGTTGACCATTCTATTTTGATCACTAATATATAAAATGCTAAATAGCACTCGTGGTCCCTTAACTTAATTTCAGTTAATGTTTTAGTCCTTTATCTTTTTTTTTTCGATTTGATCCTTTATTTTAATTTTAAGTGACAATTTGATATTTTATGTTTTAAAATGTCAACAATGTTATCCTTTTTTCTTTTACAAAAATTCAAAAAATTCATCAAAATTTTCAACCAAAACCCATAAAATGATTTATATTCTTCAATATAATACAAATTTCATTAAATTCGAAACTCAAATCTTCAAATAAACTCATATTTCCATTTTTAACAACATCAAATAAAGAATGAAATTTGATGAAATTTTTGTGTGAGTTTATTTGAAGATTTGAGTTACGAATTTGATGAAATTTGTATTATATTAAAGAATATAATTAATTTTATGGGTTTTGGTTGAAAATTTTGATGAATTTTTTGAATTTTTGTAAAAAAAAAAGGATAATATTGTTGACATTTTAAAACATAAAAGATCAAATTGTCACTTAAAATTAAAATAAAGGACCAAATCGGAAAAAAAAAGAAGATAAAGGACTAAAACGTTAATTGAAATTAAGTTAAGGGACCACGTGTGCTATTTCGCCTATATAAAAATATTATTTATTTATTAAAAATTAAATTTGGATCACTCAATTTCAATCAAAAAGTAATAGAGTATACAAAATATTATATTAAGCATGAAAGAAAGAGAAGAAAATAAAGATAATTTTTATATCGATTAAATAAAAAAAATGATTACAATAGTAGGTATAATGAAGTTTATATTTCAAAATTAAAACAACTAATTTTTGCTGACACTTTTAACTTGGAATGAATAACATAAATGCTGATAAACAATAAAGAAATACGTCGATTAAATGATTTTGAAATATCGAAAATAAATCGACTAAAATTTTTTTTTGGAAGATTTATTCTTCACTTGAAATAACATTAGAAAAGATTCTAATGTAATCGTGTTTTTTTTGTAGTAGGTGTTAAATCGAGTCTATACCTACATGCATGATCTTCTCATGTTTTTTTTTAAAGAAATTGCATGTACAACTCCTTAGTCATTAGCTAAGACTTTTAAATGAAAATTCAATTATGAATTTTTTTTTAAAAACAAGAACAATCTTGTTTCTTTGTTGATATTATTGGTAAGTGTTGAACCTAGAGTTTACATTTCCATGCAAGATATTTGCTTGTATGATTTTTTTTTTAATGCCAATTTGGCTAAAAAAAAAATTTTGACATCCAATGTTGTTGGTGTTCTAGAATCTTTAACAAATGCACTTCACTCTATCTTTTTCTTACTTCAAGAAATGAAAAAAAGAAAAGAAAATGAAAAAAAATTTGAGAGGAAAATAAAAGAAAATGAAAAAAAGGAGAAATAATTAGTTTTTAATTGAGAAAATAGAGAAAAACGAACAAATTGTTCAAGAATCAAATGAAAAAGAAAAGATAAATCAATTAAATTTCTATGAAAAATTTTCTAAGAAACTTTTGAGAAAGAAAATAGCGAAATGATTAGCTTTATGATATTATAATAGAACATGCAAAATATTGATATTAAACCTTGAAAGGATTTTCCATGATTACCTTTTAGTCCAGAAAGAATTTTTACAAGTCACCTTTAAATCACAAAGGATTTTTATAATATACTAAAACTATTTTTAATAATATAGTCTTGAGTTTCAAATAAATTGATTTAAAAAGGATTGATGTTGTTGTTTGTTCTTAGTGCTTTGCTTTGCCTATGTCCAACACAATCTTGTGTATATAATTATGTTGTTTCGTAATGAAGACTAATGATATCTTCAACATAATAATTTTTGTTTTTCCAGACTTTAATTTTTTATAATAACCAGAACAATTTTGTTCTTTTAGAATGATCTTAGTTCTTCTAAAATGATCTTTTGTTGTTACGTTTGATATCTATTTTTAATTAATACACTAAAAAACACATATTAAATAAAAATACACTTTTAGAATAATAATTAAAATATTAATTAATTTTGTTTAATTATCTTCAAAATATTAATTTAATATTTTGCTTTCTAACGATGTATTTTACACTCGTAAGCAAAAATAGAAAATGGGTGAGCAATTTCCTATATTGTGTGCTTCCATTTGATATAGTAGTGTTGCGGTCAAATAGAGAGGACCGTGTAAAAATCAAAATAACTAAATTATATATATTAAAAAAAGACACATTGCATACAAATAAAATAAGAAATGGAGCCATATCATAGTTTATATATTGAAAGTTATACATACTCAAGTGAGTATAGGAGTAATGCTCACTAATTCTTTAGTTTTTTTAATATACAAATAGATTAAGTTTGAAATCTTCAATTTTATTATTTAAAAAATCCTAAAATTCTACTATTGTCGTTATTTCGACTAGTAGAAATTGAAATAACGGCCAATATTCTCCTAATAGTAAAACCAGGACAGCATGCATTTTTTATAATGGATTCATCAAAATCTAGTTGATATAGATCTTTAGTACCATTATCACCGCTATTTGACAACTAGCGAGAGAGCTAATTGAAAAATAGAGTTGATATAGAAAAAGACAGAAGAAAAAGAAGAAATAATTTGCTTGTACTGTGATGCGATGCGATGCAATGCAATGCAATTATGAGTGTGCTATTCTACCCCTCACTCTATCCCTCCCTGAGTCCTGAGTCCCCTCTCTCTGTCCTTTCATCCCCATCCCCAAATTTCATTCATAGTAAATGTCTTTGGCTAAGGCTTACCCACGCGTCATCCCTCAATTAGCCACTCTGTAGATCACCCCTACCCCACCAGATAGTGATGCCTTACCCCCATAACCACAACCACACATCTATAGTTACCCTCCCAATTCAATTCAAGACACTCACAACACTCTCAACCTTCTAAGTAACTCTCAACTCAATAAACAAACAAATGGCTACCAAGTTATGCGATTCCTGCAAGTCAGCAACGGCAACACTCTTCTGCCGTTCTGACTCTGCTTTCCTCTGTATCGTCTGTGACTCCAACATCCACGCCGCTAACAAACTCGCCTCCCGCCATCACCGCGTCTCGCTTTGCGAAGTCTGCGAGCAAGCTCCTGCTCACGTCACCTGTAAAGCGGACGCCGCCTCACTCTGTATCTCCTGCGACCACGACATCCACTCCGCTAATCCCCTCGCACGCCGCCACGAACGCGTCCCTCTCACAACCTTCAATCACAACAGCAACCAACCGTTCTTTTCCGACGCCGAACACGATGGTGACGTCACCACCGAAGAAGCTGAAGCAGCTTCCTGGCTACTGCAAACTCCTTCTCACCCTAAAGGCCCCGATCTCAACTCCTCTCAATATTCCTTCCCCGAAATCGACACTGCAGACATCGATTTCGTCTCCGTAAAAGCTAAAACAGACTCGCCAGAGCAACATAGTCCCGGCGGTACAGCAGACGGAGTCGTGCCGGTGCAGTCTCACAGCAAAACCGCCACCGAACACTACTCCGATATCAACATCGATTTCTCTAACTCCAAACCTTTTACTTACAGTTACAATCACAACGTAAGAACGAAAATGCAAAAAACAAATCATTACGATTTATCGCGTTACGTACCTGTTTGATTTGAAATCTAAACGTGCTTTTATTGTGAATTTCTTTTAGGCATCATCGCCGTCGATGGAGGTTGGAGTTGTACCGGACGGCAACGCGATGTCGGAGATATCATACTGCTGTTACGGCAGGACGGCGATGGAGGCGGTGCAGGTCTCGGCGGCGGATAGGGAAGCTAGGGTTTTGAGGTACAGAGAGAAGAGAAAGAATCGAAGGTTCGAGAAGACGATTCGTTACGCTTCAAGGAAAGCGTATGCAGAAACGAGACCTAGAATTAAAGGAAGGTTCGCAAAACGCACTGATATGAATGTGAACGTGAATCTGATTGCTGAGGATGAGTCTTATACTGGATACGGCGTCGTTCCTTCCTGTTGAATGATTTCAACTGTTTTAATATTATATATGTATCGAGTATAGTATATAGTATAGGCCTACTGAATATCCTTGAGCCATGAATTAATAATATGATGTTTATGTTTTTAGGCTTTTTCTTTTTTCTGTATATATTTTTTGTTTGAATGAATGAGAAAGATATGCAGTACTATGTATGTTTCTTGAAGTTAGTTGTAGTTGTAGTGAATGGTAATTAATCAATGAATTTTGTTGCACACTTGCAGCTACACTCAATTTCTTTGGTTTGAAACATCAATGTAATATTTTGGGTTGGATTAGTGTATCAAAATGTGAAACCATTGGTGCATGGTTCCGTTTTCTTTGGATTTCTGGTTGAAAATGGACGGTAGAATACGAGGGAATATATCTCTCTTATCATTTTATTTGTATATGGGTCCCATGGTTTATACTTCTGTTTGCGACTTACGCAACGTAACTCCTGTCTCCAGCCAGAGGTGACTAGCACTGAACGTGAACGCGATTTTTTTTTCTTCTTCCAATGAGAATATGCCGTGAGTGTTTGAATTGTACTTCGATTCTTTTTTAATTAATTGAAGTATTAAATCAAACTCAGATTTTTAATAAGAAAATTTAGTTGTACTCAATTGGGTTTGTTTAAGATAATTTCAGAATAACATATGTTCATGTTAATTAAGAAGAAAAAATATAATCATGTTTCTAAAAGTATTTTATAAAAAATGATTTTTATGTTGAAAATGAAAAGCTATTTTCGTTACAATTTTGCTACACACACCCCATTTTTGCCATTCACACTCCTCAATTTTTTTTATAAAATCGAAATATTTAAAATACCCTTGTTTACTTACAATATTCTTTAAACCCCATTTGTCTTTTCATCACTATTCTTAACATCATAACTCGCATATCATAAAATCATCTATAACTCACCCATTATAACTCATAATCATTCAAAACTCACACCACTTATAACTTACACTCCATAAGTCTCTTCTTTATATTGTGATTAAAGTGATCCAACAAGGTATGTTTATTGTTCTGTGTTTGAGTTCGTTTTTTTTCCTTCAAAATCTGGGGATTTTACGTAAATTCAGTTCACGTACGTTGTAAATAATTCATAGTACGCAAACTTAAATCATGTAGTCTTACATAAACTGAATTCACGTACGTTATTAAATTTAAGAAATCACATACAATACGTGAATTCAGTTCACGAAAGGCTACATGATTTAAGTTTGCGTAGTCAATGGAGTTTAAGAATTCACAGGCGGTACATGAACTGAAATAATTGAATAAAACTTTTAACAAAATTAAAATGCTTATTTGCGGTAAAACGAAATTCAAATTAAAGGTATAACACAAAATAAAACTATAAAATTGTTACAAAGAAGAATTTAGAAATAGTTACCACACAAGTTGAATATTTGTTATACTCCTTGATTTTCTTTGATTGTATTTTGTTTTTGTTTTGAATTGTTGTATTCTCTTTAGTTCATTTCATGCTTCATTTATCTTACCAACAAAAACTTTTACTAGCTTAAAAAAATGAAAACACTAAAACTGTCTCCCCATTTTTAATTTTTGTTCTCGATTTATAGACAAGAGTGATTAATCTTGGTATCCATGGGATAAAATTTAGTTTTGGATTATTGCTTGTTTTTTCGCAGAAAAATTGGATTGCTAATCTAAGTCCGAAAGAAAAAGTACATACTTTTTAATTGCTTGTATAATTGGTAAAAGTTGTAGACATTTTAGGAAATAAAGAAAAAGCAAAAATGGCTAAAATAGGATTGGAAAGATGGCGTGTACACAAGAAAAAAAATGCAGCTCGTTTGGGAAAAAAACTAAAAAGCAAAAGAGGCTAAAAAGAGTTTAAAATGTGGCGTGTAGTGCAGTAAAGGTGAAAGACATGGAGGCTGAAAAAATGGATGAGAGTGCTACTGTTGCCCTAAAACAAAAGATAAAAAGAATAAAAATAAAGAGAGAAAAAACAAGAACTAAGAGAGAACCATAACTAGAACCAAATGATACCATCCAAGGCAAAAAAAAATCAAAGGATACCATCGGAGGCAAAAATCAGATGATACCATCGGAAGATATCATCAAAGGAAAAAATCAGAAGCAGAAATCAGAGTATATCATCAGAAGAAAAAATCAGATGATATCATCAAAAGCATAAATTAAAGGATATCATTAGAAGCTGAGATCAGATGATACCATCGGATGCAATCATCAGAGGAAAAAATCAAAAGCAAAAATCAAAGGATATTATTAGAAGTAGAAATCAGAGAATACCAGCAGAGGATATCATCATAAGCACAAATCAGAGGATACTGTCGGAGGATATCATTAGAAGCAGAAATCAGAAGATATCATCAGAACTAGAAACCAGATGATATCATCAGAAGCAAAAACCAGAGGATACCGTCGGAGGATATCATCAGAAGCAAAAATCTGAGGATATCATCAGAAGGTATCATCATAAGCATAAATCAAATGATATCATCAGAACCAGAAATCAGAGGATATCATCAGAAGCAGAAATAAGAAGACAACTTTCTTTTTTGTGGGAAAAAATTGAGGTACTACAATACGCGAGATGATTTAGTGAGATGTGCTAGAAAGGTTGGAAGGACAAAGACAATATTAATTCTTAGTGTTGAAAGAAGCGAAAATATAGACCTTGGAAGAATCTTAAACCTATGAGGAGTACTTGGACTAGAAAATATGAATGTCCATTTAGATTGAGAGGAACACCATCAAGTGTTGGCGAGGGATGGTATGTGCATGTAACATGTGGTCTCTATAACCACGAATTGGCCAAAAAACTGATTGGTCATTCTTTCTTAGGCCGATTTTTTCATGAAGAGAAAAATGTACTTGATAACATGACGAATGTAGCACATCAATTTTGTCCATTCCAATTAACAATAATAATCCAAAAATACATAATAAAGTAATCAGAATCAAAATACAAAATTCAACTTCAATCAATTCAAATTAACAAAGAAAAATAAACCCAATGTAGCACACATGCAACTCAGCATTTTGAAACTCAGCATTTTGAGAACCACATGCAACTCAATTGATGGCTGCTTACTTACCAATAGAGAATAATGAGGTACTACATTACAGTTTACAGTAGTTACAGAGCTGCTCCTACTGACTATATGACTGGACAACAATTTTTTGTAGCATTTTGAACCCAGCATCTTGCCCTGGCCCAGGTAGCTTCTTTAAACCTCTTTCAACCATGTTTTGCTCACTGTTTGCAATTAATTAATAAGAAGTTAATATTGTGATTTCTTGTTTACTTTGATTCAAACATAATGGCTAATAGTAACAAAGACTCAATAACAAATAATACATAATGGCTGATTCAAACATAATGACTAATAATAACAAATAATACATAATGGCTGATTCAAATATAATGACTAATAATGACTAATCAGTAACAAAGAAGACATGTTCTTATCAACATTAAGAAATTAATCAACATTTTTTTATTTAATAAATATTTATATAATAAAATAAAGATAAAGATTGTGGTTTACAGCTTTACAACTCATTCCCTTATTTCAATTTCTTTACTTTGTCTTAAAAAGTTATTATTTTCACTAATTCTACACTCAAACAAAAAGGTGAGTTACATATTCTCTAAAATAGAAAACGAAAATTGAGTTAATGCCATCCTGTTTTTTTTCCAGCATACTTCTTTTGCCTTAAAAGTTTATTATCTTCACTACTTCTATACTCAATCACTCAATCAGAAAGATGAATTACATGTTTCTATACTTAGCAAAGTTTGTTTGTCTTTGTTGCAAAAACAATGTAAAAACTGGGACCGACTATTATCTCATAGACATAAAGAATCGTTACTTTACTCTATAAATTGAGAAAAAATCCATTAACAAAACAGAAGATCAGACACTAACAAAAATACTTAAAAAAGCAAAAAAAAAAAAAAATAGGCAGAATAGGAAGAACAAACAGCAAGGTGATTCAAGGTATTTTTATTTTTGTTCCTGTCTTTGCATTATAATCATTTTTAATAAAGCTTTTTGATTAAATAACATTGTGATTGAAAAGTAAAAAACCAGAAGAAAAAAAAATAAACCTTTAACGTCGCCGTCGTTGTTATCGTCACCACCACCGTTACTCCCCGCTTCCTCTTTCTCTTTTCTGCAAATCTGCATCTATTATAGAACCAGTATCATAACAATTCTTCAAGATCTAGATCCACTCATCAATGGCAACACCAGATCACTTGTTCAACCTCCGCAACAACTTCTACCTCAGTGCATACCAAGCCGCTATCAACAGCAGCGACGTTAACGGCCTTTCACAAGACGACGTTGTCGAGCGCGACACTCTCGTCCACCGTTGCTACATCGCACTTGGACAGTTACAGTTCGTTATCTCTGAGATCAATGGCTCCGCTCCTACACCTCTTCAGGCCGTTAAATTGCTCGCTCTCTATTTCTCCTCTCTCAGCCTCTCCCTTCTTTTTTCTTCTTCTGGGGCGGCTGCTCTGTAAACCCAGGCTCTCTAGGGTTTCAAGTTAAACTTTTTTTAAAAAAAAAAAACAAAGTTTGGGCTTGGCTCACTTAGGTTTTTTTATAAAAAAACTGTTAGATTTATAATTAATTTCCCAATTCAATAAATAAAAAATAAAAAGGGCATTGCATTAAAAATTAATTAATAAAAAACTGTTGATTTATAATTAAGTATCCAATTCCATAAATAAAAAAACAAAAGATATTGCATTAAAAATTAATTAATTGAGATATTTTTATTTATTTTTTATTTATTTGAAATCTCATCTTCACAGATAAACTGATAAATTAAAATTCATAAATGAATTAATGAATAAAAATATTATCAAATGTTAACTAAAAATGACATCATTTAATCAATGAGTAGTAAAATACGAATTATACTACCTGATAGTTTTTTTTTATTTAAAAAAATTTAGAAAAATAAATGAATCTAAAATTAACTTTTTTAAATATTAGATTAATTAGATGTGACATCTTTTTAATATTTGAGTTGTTAAGACACAAGTTGTACTACTCGGTGGCTTTAAGACTCAATTTTATAACCGAAAATAATAAAAATATTTTTAAACAGATTAAATTAGATGCAACATTTTTTTTACTCCTTGAGTTTTGAGACACGAGTTGTATAACTTGATCGTCTTAAAATTCACATTTTTAATAATTCAAATCAAACAAACTCCTTTTATTTTTGTCAAAAATTAACCTTTGAATAATTAAACACGATTTATTTAAAAGTAATCAACACATCCGCATTTTCTAACCAAGAACTACGTAGTTTTGATTTCTCCATCGCACCTGGAGATACGTAGGAGCAAGATCACACTCTTGTCAAGCACGTTAATAAAAACATTTCTTTGTTGTTCCTTTTTTCTTTAAACACGTATTTATTTCAACATCACATTAAAAATAAATAATTGATATTCATATTTAATAATAAAGAGAAATAAATATATTTAAGTTAATACTAATTTTGCACAATTAATTATAGGTAACCGTATTTTAACAGATGTCGTAGGGTGCTAATATCTTCCCTACGCATAATCGACTCCCAAACTCAAAATTTGGTTTCAAAAACTATTTTTTTTTTCTTTTTTAAGGGTTTCCCAATGTTTTCCCTATTTTAAATAAACTTTGGTGGCGACTCCATTGAATTCGAGAAACACTCGAAATTTAGGCCGCGACAACGAAGAACATGATAAAACAAAAAAATATATTGATGACATTAAAGAATCTACAACAATCTAAACATAATGTCAGGAAATGCTCATATACCCAAGCCTAAACATATATAATAACATATAAATAGTTTAGAATTAATAATAGAAATTATCAACACAATGAACAACCATAGAGTTTACATGTAAGAGTGTCAGATGCCCATAAATTGTTTTGGTCTGATGCATACTCGCTTCGCAAAGATTGTCATATAGGTAAGCAAGAGCAGTAACACCCTATGCATATCCCCCACATGAGTTGAGGTCTCATAAGCACTCTAGATAGGCAACCATAATTGCGAAGACACTCTTGTCACTGAAAAGGGTGCAACAACCAAAAATAATAGAAATGCCCTCGCATCCATCTGCCAATGCTGGTCACGATAGCGCTGATGGTATACTTCAAGTAACCAACTAAATTGAACTGTGGTTGTCCGCGTGACATTAAACTCAACATAAGCAGAAGCCTCAGTAACTCCGAGAAGTTCAGCTAATAAATTTGCACTGTCATCCTTGTTAAATACATTAACACTAAAGAATGCACTGGTGATGGGTATATACAGGAGAGAGGCGACATCATCCAGAGTAATCATCATCTTCCCAATTGGAAGATGGAAGCTGTTGGTGCCTCGGTCATTTGGTAACTGCATTTTAGCAACAATTATAATCCTAAACTCTTAACCAATTGTTCAACCTCTTCATATTCAATCACAACTTTTAATTTTTTTTCCATTGCTAAATACCCTTAATTCCTCACGATCCTGAAATAAAATAAGCGAAAAAAATGTAAGTTAAAACACATTATGACAACAACTATTAAAAAATTAATTAGATTGAGAAAATTACCACTTCATCCCAAAGTCGAGTGGCCACATGATCACTAAATGTCCTAAGGAAAAACTTGTCAACCGGACCACCAGGATATCCATCAACATGTGGAAGTTCATCTATGTGCTCTAGTTGGGCCTCATGATGTGTTTGCTCTTCCTGCTGTGTATGCTCTTCTTGCTAGGAATGTTGTTCTTGTTGTTGCTGTTGTAATCGTTGTTGTTTTCGTTGTGTCTGCCTCTCTCACCTCTCTTGTTGCACTTCCTGCTGCTCCTCACGTTGAGCCCGTGCCGAAGCGGTTGGTCTAACACGACGGCCCTCATCATTAGCAGTACCATCATCATTAGTAGTATTGTTAATTATAGCTCGACCTACTTTATCAGTAAACATAGTGCGCACCATTTCTGCATAACCATATCAGAATCAAAATCAAAACATAATCAAATATGTTGCGACACAATATATGTTCAGTTACGCAAACCTAGTTCGCGTATGCAAACTCAGTCTGCGTAGAACCTACGTGAACTCAGTTTGCGTACGCAAAGTCAATCTGCATAGAACCTACGTGAACTGAGTTCACTTACGCGAATTGAGCTCACGTACGTAAGTTCTACGCAGACTGAGTTTGCATACGCAACTCAGTTCACGTAGGTTTCTGGGCAGATTCACTAACTAGTTCGCATGAAGTTTTATTTTCACCCAAATCACTTTCAATCACATAACCCTAACTAAATGTTGTAAAAAAAACTAGAAGAAGAACAATATTGATGCAAACCTTAAATAAATGGAAGACAATGAAGATGATTGGAGATGTTGAAAATGGAGGAAGAAGTAGAGGGGGGGTGTGAGAGAAAGGGATGAATATGAGTGTGAGGTAGAAGATGAAGATAGAAAAAGAGGTTAGGGTTGAAGATGAAGATAGAATGAGAGATAATGGTTTAAAGAATATTATAAATAGACAAAGGCAATTTAGATATTTCGTTATTATAAAAAAATTGAGAGGTGTGAGTAGCAAAATTGTTTTCGTTAGGATTGAAAAGAAACATTATGTCTAATAGAAAAAAGTGAAATACAAAATTACTTTTTATAATTTTAAATAAACACAAATGGCTTTTGATTTTCTAAAAAATTTCTACAATAATAATATTCAAATTATTTTATCAAAATTACCTTTATTTGGAAAGAAAACTACTTTTATTTTAATATTTGGAAAACTGTAATAAATTAATTATAATTTGTAATTGGAGTCTTCTTTAAGAAACTTATAATAAATTAATTATAATTTACTCTATAAATCATAAGTGAATCAAATGTGTTGTGGTTGATGTATAAAATTAGAAGTTTTTTTAGAATCTAAGTATGACAGATACAAAATTTTATTGCATTATTTTAGTAGACAACAACTATAGTAGAAACAAATTACATATAAATGCAAAGAAGAACATACATTTAAATAATTTTACTTATATCTTAGTAGTATTTTATAACAATTTATAAGTATTTTATTTTATATTGGCTTCCCTCAATCTAATAATTAGCACCATACCATCTATGTGTATAAATGATTTGCTAGTATGATACGATAGTGAGTGCTTAGAGTTACATCAAATTCTGTTTTGAAATGCATAAATGGACTTGCATTCAAGATAATATTATTTTATAAAATTTTATTAGTATAAAAAGTTTGATACAATTCAATCCTATCCCACTATTGTATCATTTTTCTATATTAATGCTTAAAATATATTTACATTTAATATTTAAGATTAAATATATTTTTAATCGCTCTAAATATACCAACTTTCATTTTTAATCTTTTTAAAAAATTCCTTTTAACTTTGGTTTTTCTAAATTTTTTGTTATCAATTTTAATCTTTATTTTTTTTACAAAAGTTCATGTTTCATGTTCTAATTGATTTTTTTTATGACATATTATTGTTAAGATTTTAAAATATTATTATCTTACTAACATAACTATTTAATTTAACAATTTAATCTTTAATATGAAGCTATAGATAAATTACTAAAGATTCAATATTAAATAGTTAAATTATTAAACTAATGATATTTTAAAGTCTTATCAATGATATGTCATAAAAAAATGTCACTTGGAATATGCGACGTGAATTTTTATAAAAAAAAACAGAGATTAAAATTAGTAACAAAAAATTTAGAAGGACTAAAGTTTGAAGAAATATTTTAGAGACTAAAAATAAGATATATATTTAGAGGGATTACAAAAATATTTAACCCTACTAATATTTATGTAGTGAAATATCACTATAACATTTTCAACTTTTGGCCACACTTATGTTGGCAACGGCTAAAAATCCGTGACTAGAAATGAAAATAGACAACAGTTTTCTAAGTGTTGTTTATAACACACATATAAAATACACTTTTTTGGCTGTCAAAACAAAACCGTTGCAAATTTGTTTTTAAGTTACGGGTTAAAAAATGTGGCCAATTTAGACAATACTACTGTCTGTGAAGATTTTATAGCAACATATTATAAATGTGGTCTTAGTATAAAAAATATTGTCTATACCATGTTTAAACCACAATACATAACTGTAGGATAAAATAAAAAATAAAATGTTGGCTAAACAAAAATTCTTATTTGCTATAACCTAATTTCCCAAATAATATTTCCCCAAATTACTTGAGTTCCCCCAAAAACCCTTAACCATGTACACGTGAACCATAACTGCCGTGAACCACAACCTATCTCTCGCCTAAACCAAAACCTTTCTTCCGTCTTGCTCGACGCTGTCTGAACGACGCCATCCCTACACCAAAAACGTGTCTTTCGCTTGAACGACGCCTCTCGCCGTTGCTTGCACTAACTTTTTGGGTCACGGTTTGTTTGGTTTACACCACGCTTTTTTATTGTTGCCACAACTCAAAAATGTTGTAGTGTGTGATTATATGTGTAAGACCCTTAAATTTAAATTAAATTATGGATTGAATATTAGATGTATTTTGGAATATTTGTAAAGGTATTTGATATATGTATATAAATATTTTTGAGATTGAGTAAAATTATTGAATGAATGATTATTTAATTTAATTACGAGTAGTTAAAAATCTGGTAGTTGATCAATATTTTGGGATAATTGTATATTTATTCCGCACTCTGATAATGTTTTAGTGGGTCCGTGATCCAAATTTTTGAGGTATTATGACAGTGACTTTTGTTGATGTACTACCTTTTGATATATTAAAAATATTAATTCCTAAAATTAAATTACTTGACTATAATTATGATGTAATTATTTAACTACTTTTGTCGTTTTGGATTACGACGCCATATTATTTTAAAATTGTTTAATTTCAATTTATTTAAGTGGTTTAAATAAATTGAAGCACTTAAATACATTCGCGCTGTTAAAAAATCGGAGTGTTACAATATGCATGCATAATTTTTTGTATGCAATACATACTTAAAAAATATTGAAAAACAAAAAAAAAAAATTATTAGTTAAAGTGACATTAAAGTAACTACCGATTAAACTTTATTTTATATATAATTATAAATATAATTTTGATATTTAAATCCCGACTTGAGAATATAGAAAAGTTATTTTTTCAGTAAATAAAAATATAGTTTTCTAAACTATTATTATTCTAACATTGCCTTCAATCAATGAGAGTTTTGTGATGGTTAAATGAAGTGTCTTATTTGACATCCATATATAGACATTTTTGTGATTATTGTTATAATTTAATTGATACGTATCGACAAGATAAAATAAATTCGCTGACAATCAATTAATTATAATTATTTAAAATATTTTATTTTAATCATATTCACTTTAAAAGTGGAAAAAAATGGTAATTTGTGATTAGTTTAACGTGTAAGAAGTTTTACATAACATTGTATTAAAATTCAAGTAAAAAGAAAACATTGTATTAAAATTAATTTCTTTATCTTTATCTCTCACATATTTTTTATCTTCTACAATTTATACATATTTCGAAAATAGTCGTCTAAATCAAAGAACATCATATTTGACCAAAATAATTTTGATGTTTAAAAATCAATTCCATTCATCATTATAGTAAAATGTTCTAGTGTAAGTCTTGCTGGAAAATGATGCATGCACCTTCAAAATTCTCATACGATAGGTAGGACCACATCACGCTACAGCCAAAATAATTTTGATTTTTTAAAAATCAACTCCATTAATCATTATAATAAAAAAATTAAATTAAATACATTTATTTTTATTGATTTGAATTACTAATTGATACTAAGTTCGTAAGTTATGATTATACCAAATCATTAGTTTCATTAATATCGACTCAGGTTCCTTTTTTATCGACTAATTTCAATATTGTAGAGATTTGATTATGATTTTTATATCAAATATATCATATATTCATTACAATCAACTTTTCTCAAATGAATTAATTCCATTTTCTAATTTTCTTTTAAACGACCAATATATGTTTTTGTTAATAAAAGGATGTGAGTGAAGTGTGAATGTTAATCTCCTTATCACTTTTTAACTCTCTAAATCCAACCATCAAATTATATTATATCTTTCGTTTGACTACACCTCTCATTTTAGTACTTTGAAAAGAAGAAAAAAAAAGCTCCCTTGAAAATAAGCATTACCCACCATGCATCTTTCCTTTTTGTTTGGATTCACATTCAATTTATTTGATATTTCACTACTTGGGGGGCAAGGCATGCCTTTTTACTCAAAATTATTTTATGCATAAAATGTGTCATTTTGTTTATTTTAATACAATTAAATATTATCAAAACCCCAATAATAAAATAAAAGTTGAAGTTCCTCCACTATATAAAGCTTCAGCTTGTCTTGCTATTTTGTTAATTCTTCCTTCTTTGCCCTTAAAGAAGCTCTCTCTTGATTGTGTGAGCGATTTTTATTTTTATGTGTTATTTTTGTGTATGAACTTGAATTGGACAATGAAGATAATACTAGGTTCGCTCGTCGTGCGTAAGAGCAAAATTGCTTTGCCGATATGTTTTATTCTGAGTCCATCTCTTCAATATTTGTTCTTCTTTTCATTGGTTAATTCATTGTGTTCTATGTTGGACAGCGTGAATTAAATTACTGTTACTACAAATACTTCATGATTTTTTTCATAATACAATGAAAAAACAAAACATGGTTTTTTTTTCTTTTCAAATAAGCCTTTTGTATATGATTTTCATTTTCATCCGTTCATTTGTTTATTGTCAATTTTTTTAAAGAAAAAACTATTTCTATTTATATGTCGCTCTCAAATTTCTAAGTTATATACTAACTATTTTTTTTTCTAGACATTAAATACTTTTTTGCTAATTATATTAATTACTTTATACTCTTATAAATGATTGAGTGAGCAAATAAAAAGTAAGGGTATGCTGTTAAAAAAAAATAATAGTATGTTTGAAATTTATTTATTAATCAAAGTTGATTCTTGTTT
Organism: Cicer cuneatum; assembly: GCA_037974295.1. Lineage (NCBI taxonomy): Eukaryota > Viridiplantae > Streptophyta > Magnoliopsida > Fabales > Fabaceae > Cicer > Cicer cuneatum. Next base: position 74,985,829 of record JBBPBO010000001.1, on the reverse strand, counting down.
TGTGTTGTCTGAAAAAAAAAAAGATTTGTGCAAAACAACCTTAAAAAATATTCCTACGACTTGAAATATAAACAAAAATAGAATAATTTGATTAAAATTTAGTCTAAATATATATTTTTATATTTAATGCCAAAGATATGTATATAAAAGCACACAGTGGACACAAATATTTGCATGTGTAGTTGGGGTTCGGAGGAGCAAATGAAGCAGGTGTTGTGTTCTTAAACTTGAGTCATCAAATTGATAAATCAACGAGTCATTAGTTAAACCAATATAGTTTGAAATTATGATTTTTATACTAAAATAGAATTTATATATAATATGTTACCTTAGAATTAGTAGATGATATATCATATATGTAATTTATATACTGCTTCTAAGTCTTTTTTATATTAATATTATTTTTTTGAGGTTGCCAGCAAGTAAATGATACATAAAATATATTCCTCATTAAATTAATATGACAAAATAGTATAGGATGCGTTGTTTTATTCAAATTCATTACACATGTACTTATTATGGTTCAAATTCTAAATTGGAGTGTCTTTTTATCTTATTGATTTGAAATATTTTGGGCCATCTATGAAAACCCAGGTTATAGAATATGTTTAGGATTTAATTTATGTGCACGACAATATAAAACTGTCAGTTAATCACAACCGTTAAATTAATAGAAATATTTGATTTTTACTTTAATCACTTCTAAAATCACAAACATAATTGATTGTAATTGACTACCAATATAAAACTTTTTACACTAATAATGCATAGAAATTAAACTCATATGTCTAATGCCCCGAGTTTATTCAATGATTTCGGTTGCTACTTCATTTGTATTATGGCTATTTAATCACTTTTTATTTTTGTAGTTGATCTGAGATTTTTTTTCCTAATAAGCATGATGATTTCTTCTATCCTCTTTGCATTTGATCTTCATCGAACTAAGATTTACAATTGCTGAAATTGTTAATTCATTCCAAATCTAAGTCCATTGTTTTTTTCACATCTAAGTGAGGGTATATAGTTGATAAATTAGTCACATGAAAACATGCTTCATATTATAGTTATATTATTACATTTGATACAAACCATAATTCATGAAGAACAAGATATTAACGGTTTCACCGGACAAGAACAACCAACACTCAGAAAAACCAGATAGTCAGACGCGAATTGGAAGGAAGGGAATTAATGAGATCAACACCACATTTACAATGCAGCATTTGAATGTGCAGTTAAAACTTTGGCCACACTCTTTACAAAAGATTTTTCCTTGCTACAATACAAATAGTTGTCCCCAAAATATGGAAGTAAGAACATATCTATATGCTATAGGACCATAATGAGTTCAAATTTTTGAATTTCTATGGTTGCATTGGTACACACAGTTACAAGGAATTAATGTCCCTATGACCAACTATATAATAAACTGATATTTTTTCACAATTCAATCTTTTGAACGACACTTAGCCAGAGCTACTACGAGTAGAAGAAGAACCTTGGTTCATCAGGAAACGAACAACGACACAAGTGATGTTGTCAGAACTACCTCTCTGATATGCTTCTTTCATCAGCCTCTTTGCTGCTTCCTCGGCATCTTCAATTGGTTTAATCATAGCAACAGCTTCCTTGAAAAGGTGGAAAAATATTGAGTTAGAGTTCGATAAGATTTCGGACCAGGGTTTGGCTTTACAATTTTTTAAACTACATGTTTGGACTGACTTGTTAGAGTTTATCTACTTGCATATGCACTTGTGGCATTATTTGGAAGAGTTTATAGAAACAATTTATGACTTGTCCATAAGTTGTGTTCAGCTTATGTTCAAAAACTCTCTAGGATAGATTATGAAAACAGATTATAGCTCAAATGAAAAAAGTTTGACTGTATTTTAACTTTTGTTATAGAAATTATATGACATGCGCTTAATTAAGTTGTTTATCCAAAGAAAGTAATAAAAAATGACCAGTGAGTTCGGAATTTAGTTACACTATTGGTGTTTTACTTTATTTGTAACAGAACAACAGTAATAAATTTTTACCCAATGATGTCACCAAGCATCTAAAAATGGGTAAAGAAAGAATCCAAATCTTGATAGAAATCAATTCATTTATATCTTCGTGATTATGGAAATGCATTATACTTATCAAAAAGATAAAAGTGGAAGTGAAAAATCATTGCAAACCTCATTTGAGACAACATCCCATAGCCCATCACTTGCCAATATAAGAAACTCAAGAGAGCTATCAACCTTTTCTTCCTGCAAGAACATAATCAGAGTTATTTTACAAATGATTCATATTGTTAGTAGCATTATTCTAGAAATTCTAAAATGCTATTGATCAAGGTTAATTGCAGAAAAATTGTATCAGTGAGATTTATCACTTCATTGCAGTTATGGGAAATTCAAATTTCACAAACATGACATAGACCGATATGTACAATTACAACCAGATGCATTAATATACGCGCCATGTTATAAGTGTAAGGTTATTTTTCATCTTCTCATTTGAAATATAATTTTCTCTCTTAAATTTATTGATAGGACACCTTTCAAAGGTTGTGAACCATATGTGCGACAGACACACCTGGATTTCCGGATCAGCAACAACGTATTGCTTCAGGAGTCTATCACCAAATGCACGAGAAACAGCAAGAACACCACCAACTCTCCAAGTTCCTGTAAAACTATGGTTTGAGTCCTCCATAGAGAAGAAAAAATAAATCTATAAATCAAATCACAAGATAACTTTACCGGCCCACATAACAAAGCCCCCAGCATCTTCTATCCTTTGTCTCTCATCAGTTTGGTCTGGTTTGTGATCTCGTGACACAGCAATGGCTAAAGGAAATTAAAATAGAAAATTAAAATATTTAAACAATTTTCGAAATCGAAAGGTTGAAATGATTTTCTCCATTCTTAATAGATACACAAGAAACCATTCACAAATGCGAAGACACCTACACCCTTACAATCTAATGACAATTAAAACAAAATTGTCGCCCTTTATATTTTATCCACGAATGGTATCAAGATAGTCTTTCAACGTATTTATGATACAAAGAACATGAAACTACTAGCCTTACCATTTCCACCCCTACATATAACAGCTCTTGAGTCCCCAACATTTGCGACGAGCAAACGGTCACCAACGAGAATTGCAGTGGAAGCAGTTGATCCAGCATCTCGGTGTTGATTATGTTCCGATTTCAGAAATTCAGAGTCAGTATGCGTATACGCATCAGCTGCAGGTAAAGAAAAAACAATTCAGCAGGAGTATAGTTATTCTCCATATTTAGCAAATTGAAGAACATCGATTTAAAGAATCTAACTGCGATAGGTAAGAAACTACAAACCAATTGCAGATTTGGTGTCGGAAATGAATTTCGGATGGCTGATCAAATTACTAAATAGGTTTTGCTTGACATACTCAGCAGCACGAACACCGCCATGACCTGAAAATTTTAAACAACAAAGTTACAGCTACCTTTCGTTTCTAGTAGATAAATTATAGTATCAAGCATTGGTCATAAAAACCATAACAGTAAACAAATCCAAACATTCCTCTTTATGTGTGTATGAGTATCCGATTGTGAAAATAAAAGCAAAAGCCTAGAAACATTTGCATATGGAAACACTAAGCCACGTGGAACGATTAATTTCTCATTTCCCGAAAACTTTAAAAGGAAAATCTACTGATAGAAACAAATTGATGAAAAGTACTACTATAAATAAAAACGTTTTATTAGTTCTATGCGGCGATTGTTTATCACATGTCTGAATTACGATCAACGTACAACTACAAACAGTCCCTTAGCTTAGCACCTCCAAAAAATAATTAGCATGCATAGAAGGAGAAGGAAATAGGAGAGTTTTGTAAGTATACCATCAAAAACTCCAAAAAGGCCAACAATTTCACCATTGACACCGTCAATTCTTGTCTCATAAAAATCTTCCATTGAAGATCTCTTTCCAGGGGAGCTAGCATAACCATAGCTGAATTTTCCATTCTGACTGAAGATACAAATCAAAACAACAAAGTATCTCAAAAACATCTCATTCGAACAACCCCCAAAGACAAAAAGTTTAAGGAAGAGTAGTTAAGGAAAAAGCCAGAATTGGACTATACGACATTCAACAAAACAATGATTAACCAGCACAACAATAACAACAACCAAGACCTAGTAAAAGAACTTTATCAAAAAAGTTTCAATAAATTTCCGTCTCGATTACAGTTAGAAAAGTACACAAACAAGATCCACATAAAACCAACAGTAGGAGAATTAGAAAACCAGAAGATATATTTGACATTAAAAATTTCAATACAAAACCTTCCAAGTATAAATAACATGAACCAACAACAACAGCTATAACTGTGTTTTTAAATTTCCATTTACAACTGCAATTACAACCGTAATATAAAAGTGTTCAAACCCTCGGCAACATATCATTCCCACAATTGCAGCAACATCTATCTGCAATTTTCCACAATATCAATGATTGCAACGTGACAAAAACACGTCATGTAACAGCAACAACAATTTAAAACCACGAGAATAACCAATAACAAGCAACCGCAAGAGCAATTTAAAACCACGAGATAACCATTAAACACAACAGGCAACAACTATAGCAATTTAAAACCACAAGAATAACCATTAAACACTCGTGCAACCGCAACAGTAATTTAAAACCACGAGAATAACCATTATAAAACAAAACAATTTCACTAAATTGTAGATCTAGAAAAAGATGGAGATTAACAAACCTGAGTCCTCCACCACTAACAGGTGAATCATCAGCAGCATGAACCTGGCTTGAAGAGGACAAAACAGAATTGAGGTAGCCCATATCACAGGTTGATGAATATTCAGGGTTCAAAGATATAACTTCTTTAATAACCAAAATATGAAGAACAAGAAACAACAGCAATATTTTGTGTGTAAAGCTTATTCTTGCGTACAAATGGTTCCAAGTTATTATCATAACAATAGTGGGAAAGTGGGGTCGTTTTATGGAATCAGAGACTTTCAAGTTTTAATCTGCATAGAAAAAACCCCACAAAGAAGAAAAGTTCAATTAATCCCATAAAGATGATAAATTTTCATGAAAAGATTCAAACTATGGATCACCCAAGAGATAAATTTAAAGAAAGATGCAAACTTTGTTAAATGGGGTCTTCTTATTTTTTTGTAGTTGGTAAAATAAAGATACAAAGAATCAAATATTGGAGAAAATTAGGGAGAGAAAGAAAGTACCTGAGGAAGAGAGGAGAAGAGAAATGCCATGACACATAGAAGAGAGAGGTGAAAAAGGAGACAAACTAACTTATAACAATGACAAAACAAAAGAGTGGTTTTTTTTTTTTTTTGTTGAAGTCAGCTCATCGTATTTGTCTTTTTGATTGAACAAAAATTGAGTTCATCACATTCGATCCTGTTTTTAGAAAAAACTAACAAACACACCCAAAAAATAAAATTGGTTTTTTTCGCAATTGTCTTGCTTTAATAAGAAAATATAAAAAAACACTAAAAAGTACCCTTTCTTGGATTATTTAATTATATATTGAGTCCTTAATTTTCGATAACTTAATGTTCCATTTCCTATATTTTCCTTTTAGAAAAAATATTAATAATTAGTATTATTAGTAAATTTTTCTGATGAAGATTGCACTCTCAAACTTCTTATCATTTTATTCTTTAAATGACTTATCTCAGTTACAAAATAAACCTTACATTGAGAATTTATAGTTAATCAATTAGTATTTTAGATATATTAAAGTTATTTTATATTATTATGTTTTTTTTAGAATGTTCTTTAGATTATGTCACATATCAATAGTTAAGTAAATTGTCCCATTTTAAAAACCAAAACCAAAATGAATGAAGAAAAAATATTTTTATTTTTTATATTATCTCTCTTGTTTTTCCTTTTTTAGGTTAAATTATGGTAGAATCTATAGGTTTGGCAGTCTCTCCATAAAAGAGCATAACATTATATATCCTTTTAGTTCCTTTTAAAATTGTCAAAAAAGCTCATAATTTCAAAGTCACTTTAATAAATTTTTTATTAGGCCTTAAATTTTAAATTCCTTTTAATGAATTTTTTTTTGCCTTAGCCCTCTATTTTTTAGTTTTTGTAGACCTAGGCCGGGAGGTCTATGGTCCATTTCATATTTTCATTAAACTTTAGACTCAACTTGTTAACGAATTGTATTGTTGCAATGCTTCGAAATCTTTGCCTTCCTTCCTACAATTACTTTTTCAATTTTTTTTTTTTGAGTTCAACTATTATTTTCTCAATAATATCTTTAATTTTATTGAATTTTCTATCAAAAATATATTTAATTATTTATTGTAGAGAGATATATTGATGACATGAAATAAAAATTATTATGAATAATATAGAAAAATAAATAAATAATTTATCAACTATAATTTTTTATTTTGTTAATTATATATTTAATCATTTATTATCTTGGTATTTTAGAAAACCTTTAAATAACAACTAAAAAAAGAAATAAAGATAGTAAAAATCGATAGGGTAACCCATATATATATATATATATATATATATATATATATATATATATTAATCAGAAGAAAAAAATCGAAAAAAAAATTGGGCCCTCTAAGTCCACATAATTTTGTGGGTTTTTTTACATTGGAGGCTTTCTTTTAATTGATATTTTTATTATAAGGTTTTTTGTCCCCCTCCAATATGTGAGATGGGGCCAATATAGATGAGATTTGACAAATTGACACCTCTAATTCCTCCTAAATTTTAAAATGTCATTTTTTTTACTCTTAATTTTATGTTATAGTACACTTTTAAATATAAATTTAATTATTATGTAATGTCACTTTAAAAATTATAAACATGATTTTAGAAGTAATTTAAACAAAAAATTTAGTCCAATACACTTACAAAAAATTTATATTTATCTTCTTTTATTAACACAGATCATATCAAATACTTGTCTTTTTAACACTTAATTATACCATTAGAATTATTATAGTGCACTCTGCAGACAACCCATATGATTGCTACCTTCATAATGCAAACCAGAATTTATACTTTTCTTCATAATGAACCGACCCCAAGAAATCAATTTAGAAAGAAAAATAAAAAATGCCGTTTTATAGTTGGATACGGAAATGGTTGAAACATAAGCATATCAACATATGTCCCAACGACTTTTATTATCATTAAAGGTTGACTAACTATAATCTTTAATGGTTCATATACTTCATGTTGTCGTTTAATTTGTCTTAAAAAAATGCATAATGTACGGCACAGCATGGATCTCGAAGGCTTAATCATGACTTTATATTTTGGGATCAAGAATCCTATGACCAGCAACAAAGGAATATTTTAGTTTAACAAATAGTGCTAACTTAATAATTTGATGATTTTTCTTCAAGCGGTTCTTTAAACATTAATTTTTATAAGCTTAAAAATGAAGGATTTGATTGCGCTCCAAAAGTGTATTTTTTAATGTACAAAAGTATCTAAGCCTCAATCAGAAATTAAAAATCATTAAGAAAGGAAATACAAGAAACATCTATTTCAAGACATTTAAGATGAAATTATGGGGAAAATCAAAGAGTCAAATGATTCATCTAAATCAATATTATTTTACTGACATTATTTGCCACTTAATTTGTTTCACAAATATGATTTTCTCATTGGAACGATGAATACAATGAATTGTAAATTGTTCAAAAAGTCAAAAGATTAATTTATGTATGTGTTTGATTTGTCTTAAGGTCACATTTTATAATATGGCGTCGAAGTAAAGGTAGGGCCGACCAAAGGATCACATTTTATAATATGGCATTGAAGTAAAGGTTGCAAATTGCAGACGAATTAAGGTCACATTTTATAATATGGCATCGAAGTAAAGGTAGGGCCGACACAAGAATCAAACAAAGTTAGGGCTTTATGCCTCAATAAAACAAAAAATTATCAAAGATAAAAAAGGCCTTCATTTTCTAAGGCCTTTGTCCCTTTGTAAATTTTTTCAAGAACTTCCTTTTGTGAATCCTTGTTGTTGAAGCATGAAATATTAATTTAGTTTAATTCATGTTTTTTCCCTTTGTAACCTCCCTAATTAATTGTAACTGTTGTGGTTAGTTTTGTTGATTGAGTTGGTAGTTAGTTCCAGCTGAATTTGACTCCATAAGTAGTCACCTCTAAAGCAATGAACAAGGCTGGAAAAATCAGGAAGAGCTTAGAAAAACATTGGGTGTATCAAGGGTTATAGGTAGAGTGAGGAAAGAGGAAGAGAGTTCAATTTCTTGAAGATCATTCTTGTAACTATCGCGGCCTAAAATTTCGAGTGTTTCTCGAATTTAATAGAGTCGCCACTAAAGTTTATTTAAAATAGGAAAAACATTGAGAAACCTTAAAAAGAAAAATGGTCTCTGAAATCAAATTTTGAGTTCGAGAGTCGATTATGTATAGGGAAGATATTAGCACCCTACGATATCTATTAAAATACCGTTACCTATAATTAATTGTGCAAACTTAATATTAACTTAAATAAATTTATTTCTCCTTATTATTAAATATGAATATCAATTGTTTTTTTAATGTGATTTTGAAATAAACGTGTGCTTAAGAAAGAGAGGGAAAAAAGAAATTTTTATTAACGTGTTTGATAAGAGTGTGATCTTGCTCTTACGTATCTTTCAGTGCGATGGAGAAATCAAAATTACGTAGTTTTTAGATAGAAAATGTGGATGCGGTGTATTGTTTTTAAAGAAAATTTGTTTTGTTGTTGATAAAAAAAGTTGTTTTGACAAAAAAATGAGTTTATTTAATTTGAATAATTATTTTGAAATGCGAGTTTTAGGACTATCAAGTTGTACAACTCGTGTCTCAAAAACTCAAGGAGCAAAAAAATGTCCATTTAGTTAATCTTTTTAAGAATATTTTATATTACTTTCAGTTTTAAAATTACTATGTGGTACAACCTGTGTCTTAACAATCAAAGATAAAAAAGATCTCACGTCTAATTTAATCAAATTTAAAAGTTGATTTTTAATTAATCTATTTATAAAAAAATAAATTTTAGAACTATCAAGTTGTACAACTTGTGTCCTAGCAATTCATAAATTAAAAAGATATCATATCTAGTTAACCTTTAATAAAAGACTTCTTTGTGTTTTTTGGAAGATTTAATATTTGTTAAACACTAATTAAGTTTAAAAAAATTGTACTTGTTAAAAAAATAAATGCTAAAGACATAAAGCTAAAGAAAAGCAAATGAGTTTCAAATCTAAAAAAACTGATTTTAATATATAATAAAAAATAAATAAAACAAAGGAAATGAGAGATTAATGTATAATAATATAAAGAAAAAATAATATATAAATCTATCACCAACCCTAATTACTATCCTCAGACTTGTGAAGGAAAGTAAAGGAATGGTGTTGCTGAGAGGAGATCATGTGAAGAAAAAACGTAACAAGAAAAAGAAAACAGGAGAAGAAAAAAAAGCATGGAAAGAAAAAAGAAAGACTTAGAGGGAGAAGGAGAAAACCGGGAGGGAGTGTGGAGACTGAGACGGGGTAGTGATCAAGACGCCAAGCACAACGGAACTAAAAAGTAAGGTCGATGTTCCGACGACGCTAACGTCGTCGTTGAAGATTTGAGTTTTTAATCTTATTTTCTCTATTTTCTTCTTCAAAACTTATTTGTTTGTTTATATTCTCATCGATCAGAACATTACATTTGTATAACAACAGAGTGATTATAATGTAAACAGAAAAACACACACATATATATACACACATACACACATACACACACACCTTTCATGTTTGTTTTTCTTTGCTACTCCTCTTGCTTGTTTTCTTCTTCTTCTTTTTAGGTGTTTTTTAGTATTAGATCTCCCTCAAAAAAATAGTCTTTTGATTGATATTTTTTGTCTCAATTTACATGCTAAAATGATGAATCTTTGTGTCCATGAGATAAAATTGAATTCTGATTTTTTTCATTGTTTTATAGAATTTATGAGTTATGCATAATTGAAAAAAGATGGAAAAGAGTGGCTAAAGTTTTTGTTTGCTTGCATTTTTAGGGAAATTATATCCTCATTAGTAAAAAAAAATGAGTAAAAAGAGAACCTCGAAAAAACGAGGAGGAAGGCTAGAAAAAAAAAAAGAGAATGGAGGCACTGGCGAGAGAAAAAAAAAACAAAATAGTACATTTATTGTTTTTTTTTAATTTGTCTTGGGTGTAATGTAATGGGAACTAACTATGGACTTCGATTTGTAAAATAGTGGTTCTTTAGATTTTACAATAATACTTGCAAAATACATTATTACTTATTATTGTTTATTATTATTATTATTATTATTATTATTATTATTATTTTAAATCATTTTCAATTGGTCGAACAAAATTGGGGTATTACATTAACAATTCAACTTGAATTGTGTTTGCCAAACTTTGAATCTTTTTGCTGTTTTGTTGAATGTTGATGTGATTTACTTGATGAATAAATAATCAGACTTAGCAGCGGAAAATAACAGCATAAGAATACAGTAATTTATCCTAGTTCACCATTAACTTAGCTACATCCAGTCCTTTCATCCTTAAGGCTTTAATCCACGAATTCAAAACCGTTGAATTACAGCACCTGACCCTCCAAGCCAGTCTTCTCAAATAGCCTGACAACCCCAGACTTTTGAGGAACGAAAACAACACCTTGACTCTACAAGTCAAGTCTTCTCCTACCAATCTGACAACCTCATATTGAAGAAGGAATCTGCACCACTATCGGGTTAGATTACAAGGTTTGGAACTCTGCAAATTTGCTTCTGGAAAGCTGATTGCTACACTGATTCTTGCACACTTTTGTTGCTTCTGGAAAGCTGATTGTTGCACTGAATTTCTCTCTCGAAAACACTTAGAAAATATTGCTTTTGCACTCAAGTGATTCTCTCTTTTGAACTCTCGGATTGTATTGAATATGAAGCTTGAGTTCTTGTGTTTTTCGATGTTTGATGCTGCTGCCTGAAGCCTTATTTTGTAGCTGCAAATAGGGCTTTGTCCAAACTTGAATTAGAAATAAATCTTGCTCATATTTCCTTCGAAAATACTGTTGGCCAATCCTATTTCACTTAAATTAAAATCGTATCTTTTTAGCTTCAGATTGCACTTGAAAATTATGTTGACCAATATTGTTTCTTTTAATTTCAAACCATATCTTTTTAAGCTTCAGATTGCATTCGAATTTCTTCAAGTCTTCAGTGATTTTTTGAATCAAATCCCTTTAATACTTTGATCAAATTTCTATCACAATTTAATCAAGTCTTCTTTGAATTTTAATCAAGTCTTCACTTATTTGCATCATGATTTAAATTCTGGACCGTATGATCCTCTGTTCTCAGCCAACTCTGGACCATGTAATCTAATCTGTACCAATTTTGTGATCCTCTGATCTCGGCCAATTCTGGACCATGTGATCTGATATGTACCATTATGTGATCTGGACCATTGATTTTCTAATCTGGACTATTGATATTTTAATCTGAACCATTGATCAACTAGACCATTTATCTTCTAGTCTAGACTATTGATCTTTTAATCTGGACATTTATCCTCTGATCTGGACCAAGTCTGGACTAAGTCTGGATTGAGTCTGAATTAAATCTGAACTAAGTCTTATGTTCTGGACAATTATATCTTCTGATATGGACTAAGTTTTATGTTCTAGACCATGCTATCTTCTGGTCTGGACCAAGTTTGGATTAAGTCTGGAATGAGTCTTATATTCACGACAATGCTATCTTCTGGTCATGACTAAGTCTGGACCAAGTCTCCCTCTGACAAGCTTCCTTCTGGTCTGGACCAAGTCTCCTTCTAGACTATGCTTCCTTCTGATATGGGCCAAGAAAAATATTCTCTGATGATGTTATTTGTTTCTTCCCTTTGATGATATCCTCTGATTGATATTTGCATTTGATGACATCCTCTGGTATCCTCTAGAGGTATCATCTGGTGACATCCTCTAGTATCCTCTGGCCGAACTTTCTGGTGGCATTTTTTATCTTCTGGTGACGTCATCCTCTGGTGGTGTCTGAAGGTGCAAACACGAGAAGGGGGGTTGAATTGTGTTTGTCAAACTTAATTTCTTTTGCTGTTTTATTAAATATTGATTTGAATTATTCGATAAATAATTAATCAGATTCAGCAGCGGATAATAATAACATAATAACACAGCAATTTATACTGGTTCACCGTTAACTAGGCTACGTCCAGTCCCTTCCTCCAGAAGGCCTTTTACTAATTCAAACTCCTTTGAATTACAACACCACTGACCCTTCAAGTCAATCTTCCCAAATAGCCTGACAACCCCAGACTTTTGAGGAACAACAACACATTGACTATACCTGCCAAGTCTTCTCAAACAGCCTGACAACCCCAGACTTTTGAGGAATAACAACACCTTAACTAAACCAGCTAAGTCTTCTCCTACCAATCTGACAACCCCAGATTGAAGAAGGAATCTACACCACTATAATAAAGGTTTAGAACTTTGCAACGTTGCTTCTGGAAAGCTGTTTGTTGCACTGTATTTCTCTCTTGAAAACACTTAGAAAATATTGCTCTTGTTCATTTGTGTTTCTCTCTTTTGAACTCTCAGATATCTTTGAATTGAAGTTTGAGTTCTTGTGTTTTTCAATTCTTTATTCTTCAGCATTAAGTCTCTATTTATAGTTGAACTTTAGAACTTCACTGATGCTTTACTTCTGCAGTATATTTAGATTAATCTGTTTTGAGAATATTCTGGATTATTTGCTCAGATTCTGTTTTGAGCTTTTTGCTCAGATTCTGTTTTGAGCCTTTTTCTCCAATTCTGTTTTGAACGTTTTTCTCAGATTCTTTAATCCTCATGATCAAATCTGCACCCTTGGATCTTCATGTGATATTCCACAACTGGACCAGCCGAATTGATATGCTGTAATCCTCTGATTTCGGCCTTTGCTGGACTGCACAGTCTGTCCCTCTGATTTCGGCCACCACTGGGCCATGGTCTGATTTTCTGATCTGGACCATCACTGGACCAAATAATTATTTCTGAACCATTGATCTGGAAGTTTTTACTCTGATCTGGACAGATTCTGGACTTTGGTCTGGAACAAACTGAAATTAACTTGAACAAAAAATATTTCAGTCTGGACATTTTACCTTTAATTTTGGACCAGGTCTGGATTGATTCTAGAACTCATTTCTTTTGGTCTGGACTTAGTTTCATGTCCTGAATCATGGTATCTTATGGTCTTGGCCAAATCTGGATTGATCCTCTTGTTCTTGACTCATAAACATACCTTCTGGTCAAGTCTGGAACAAGTCTGGACTGTGTAATTTTTCACTGTCAGACCATCTTCTGGTCAGAATAACTTCTGGAATAAAATTGATATTCGACTTCTGTTTGTCTGGAACAACTCTCCTTCTGGCAGGCTTTCCAATGGTATGATCCATGTTTCATTATGATTTTTATTCCTTCTGTTCTGGGCCACCAAACATATCATCTGGTGATGTTTTGACATCCTGGAACATCTTCTAGAAACTTCAGAATTCATTTTCCTTTGATCTTTGCTTCTGTTTCCTTCAGTTTCTGGGGCATTTAACTTAATAATTCAAAGTACAAAATAAGTTTACATTGAGTACATTTGTAAGTATCAAAATCCTAAGTACTTAGAACCAACTTGGTTCCAACAGTGTCATCCTCTGATTTTTCCTTCTAAGTCAAAATACGATTTTCATAAAATACATTTGTTAACATCAAAACTTTAATTGCAAGAACCAACTTAGTTTCCAAAGAAAAGACGGTTGTTGCATTATGGTTGAAATTGGAAAATCTTTATATGAAGAAGACGTTTGCAAATCGTCTCTATCTCAAGCAAAAGTTGTATACTTTGAATATGCAAGAGTGGACATCAGCGGAGGATCACATGGACGAATTCAATAGGTTAATTCTTGATCTTGAAAACATTGAAATTAAAATTGAGGATAAATATCAAACACTATTGTTGATTAGATCGCTTTCAAGTTCTTGTGATATTCTACCAGATATATTGATATATGGGAGGGATTCCATCTCATTAAAGGATGTACACGTTGCTTTAATGGCAAAGGAATTATCCAACAGGTCGAATAATAAATAGTAAGAAAATGGAGAAAGTCTATCAACAAGAGGTAGAAGTGAGAAATGTGAGTACAAAGGAAATGAAAGATCAAGATCCAAATCGAAAAGGAAATTGAGATGCTTTACTTGTCACAAAGAAAGTTGCTACAAGAAGAACTGTCCTGAAAGGAAGTTTTAAAAGAAGATCAATAAAGATGATGAAGGAGATGCTTCACTAGTCTTAGATGAGTATGATAGTTCTAAAGTTCTTATGGTTGACTATAATATATGAAACTGAGTGGATACTAGACTCAGGTTGCTCATATCACATGTGTCCAAATAGTAATTGGTTTCATGATTACAAGGATTGTCAAGGAGGTCAAGTGGTGATGGAAAACAATGCTACTCGCAATGTCATTGGGATTGGCTCCATCAAGATCAAGCTTGTTGACTATACAGAAAAGATCTTAACAAAAGTAAGACATGTTCCTAGTTTAAAGAGGAGTTTGATATCATTGGGGACCTTGGAAGAAGTTGGTTATATCTTCAAAGCTAAGAATTGTACCATGAAAATTATGAGTAAATCTAGGGTGGTAATGAAAGGAGAAAGGAAAATAAATTGTCTACCTTCTCAAAGTTGAAGTCATCTTAGTAGATGTAGGAGTTGTTGAGAATTTTAAGGTTAGTCAGACACAACTATGGCACCAAAGGCTTGGACACATCAGTGAGAGGGGGCTTCACGAATTGTATAAATAAGGGTTGCTTGGAGGGAATAAAACCGAAACATTGAAATTTTGTGAACATTATGTAAAAGGAAAATGAATAAGAGTCAAATTCAGCATTGCAATACACAAGACCAAAAACAAATTGAACTACATTCACTCTAACTTATAGGGACCAACAAATAACCCTACTCATGGAGGTAATAGGTACTTTATTACCTTTATAAATGATTTTAGTAGAAAGGTATGGGTATACTTGCTTAAAAATAAAGACCAACCATTCAAAGTCTTTGTTCAATGGAATGCTATAGTGGACAAGTGTGATAGAAAGATAAAGGCCCTAAGGACAAACAATCGGCTAGAATTTTGTAACAAAAAGTTTAATGATTTTTTCAATAATCATGGCATCTATAGAAATAACACAATTAGACACTCAACAACAAAATGGGTTAGCTGAAAGAGTGGATAGAACCCTACTTGAAAATGTTAGGTGCATGTTGTATAATGCAAATTTGTCTAAGAGTTTTTGGGGAGAGGCTGTGCACACATCCTACTATCTGATCAATAGGAGTCCCTCTACTGCATTAGAATTTCAAACACCTCAAGAGGTGTGGAACAACAGACCACTAGATTACAATCACCTCAGGAATTTTGGTTGTATTGCTTATTATCATTCAAATGAAGGAAAATTAGAACCATGGGCTAAGAAGGGTTTGTTCATGGGTTATCCAAATGGAACAAAAGGCTATATGATATGGTGCATTGAAAGCAACAAATGCATTATAAACAGGGATGTGAGATTCAATGAAAGGGATTTAAATTGTAAAACTAAACCTACTGAAATGATTGAAAATAATAATGAAAATGATGTAGTTGAAATTGAGGTGGAGTCCAGGAAAGGAAAAAAGAGAGTAATAACCATGATCAATTAATTCATGATGACGAAAATCCAGAAGATGATTATGAAGAGGATTCCGAGAGAACTAAAAAAACAGACTATGTTTTGTGTAGGGACAGAACAAAGAGAGCAGCAATCAATGCTCCCAACAAATATGGCTATGAAGATGTAATAACCTATGCTTTGAACACTAATATGACATTCAATAATGAAGAACATAGATCCTTTAAAGAAGCTATGAGTTCTAAGGACGATGCTAAGTGGTCCCTTGCTACGAAAGATGGAATTGAGTCTTTGTACAAAAATGAGATCTGGAAGTTAGTCAAGAAACCTACTAAAGCAAAACTAGTAGGCAACAAATGGATGTGATAAATAAAGGCAATATACAAGTTCAGAAAGTTCACACCTCAAACAATGATGTTGACTTCATCACTAAAGTGCTTTCACTATGCAAATTTAAGCATTGCCTCAATTTGCTAAATATAGATACATGTTAAGGTGTCAATCATGGTCAAACACTCCTTGTATCCAATTTACTAATATGAATCAGGTTGCTGATATTCCAAGGTGGAGATTGTTGAAACATGGAATATTAACTTAGTTTAATTCAGTTTTTTCCCATGGTAATTTTTCTAACTGGTTGTAACTATTTTAGTTACTTTTGTTGGTTGAGTTGGTAGTTAGTTACAGCTGAGTTTGACACTATAAATAGTCACCTCTAAATCAGTGAATGTGGCTGGAAAAATCAGGGAGAGCTTACGAAAACACTGGGTGCATCACGGGTTACAGGTAGAGTGAGGAAAGAGGAAGAGATTTCATTTCAATCTCTTGAAGATCATTCTTGTAACAATTCAATTTGATTCACAATAAACTGACAATGCAATTGCATGTTCTCTAGATGTAGGTATCAATCTAATTGGTACTGAACTGGATTACCAATTTCACTGTGTTCTTGGTCTGTTTTTTTTGTTCTTTATCAATTCTATAATTTACACTTACAAACTTTAATATCTAAGTTTCACAACACTTGTTGTACTAAAAACTTAGTTAATATTTTGTTCATTTTCTCAGATTTCTATCTCATTATTTCCTTCCATTATCGAAGACTCATTTTTGGTTTTCCCGTGCCACATTTACAAGCCAAAGTCTCTAAATTCTAATTTTATTCCTCATTGTTTTTATATAAAAAAAAAGTTAAATTGTTCATAATTTTGCCTCTATTGCATCTCATTCTCTGCAATCATCACAATTTCTTTTGGTAAAATCACATACTCTCTGCATTTTGTTTAATGTTTCTTTTGGTAAAATTTCAACATAAAATTATACGTATAATGTATTTCAGGATTTATTTTACACTGTATTATTTTAAGTACATCTACCTTGTATTATTTTACAAATGAATAATTATCACAATTTTTATGATATTTGTATAATTTTCAATGTTTTAAGATTATTTACAAATGTATAAAAAGTTTTGGTATAAATAACAGCCTCATTTTGAATATGATTTTAGGTCTCACTTAGAGTTGGACTGAATTTTGAGTATATAACGAATTCAAATTAGTATTTAGATTACTTGATTCATCTCATATATACATAAACGTTAATGTATAATTTTATTTTGCTATTTTTGTTAGTATTTCTAAAAATACTAATTTTCTTTACTTTTTTTGTTTTTGTTTTTGCTTTTGGTAATTACTCATTTTATTTTCACCGTAAACAACTTATATCTCATTTGATATATTTTACTATTGATAGTAATAACAATCTAAGGAGATTTTATATATTGCCAATTAATTATTGTAGTTAGATTTTAAAATTTATTTGATTTTACAACCTATAATCAAATAATCACTCACCTATGCAAAATGTTTACTGACCATGTATTTTCATTATACCCTCAACATATTCCACCCCTCTTATCCGTATTTATTTATTTATTTATTTATTTTTTCACTTTCAGCAGATTTAATTAATGGAGAGAGATCTCAAAAGAAAACCGAATACTCCATGTTCCGGCAAGACTATAGAAAGATATGGATTTTCGTCATGCGAAATGAAACAACATAACCGTATTTGAACCATAACGACGCCGTATCGCTGCAGAGCTTCACCATCTAGACTCGAAACCCTACCATGGCGAATCCGCAAGAGCTCGATCGTCCATGGTTCCTCTATGCAGTTCCCTTATTGGTTGTTCTTTTAATAGCATTTCATGTCTTCGCCTTGGTAAAACCCTAATCCACTATTTCCTCATTTTTAACCCTAACTTTTAAACTGTGAAATCAAAAACCATGTTCTTCATCTTTTTCAGGTGTATTGGATTTATAGATTGTCCACTGATATTAAGCCACAGCAGCAGCTACAGCAGCAACAACAGCAACAAAGGAGAAAGGCTCACTGAACAACAGTAATTTACTCCTTCAGTTTCAATTTCTGTAAACTACTTAATTTTCCTCACATAATTGTTGTTTTGAAAGGAAAATGTGTGAAATAGTGTGAAAATTTGCCAGTGTTGTTAAACAGAAGCTATAGTGCAGCGAATTTGAACAAATTGCTGTTGTTCTGCGATGTGATATTTAGTACAAAATGTTGTCGAATAGTGACTTATAGTGGCACTATGGCAATGTTGTGTCGTGGAATTTGAACAATTCGCTATTTTCTGGGATTTGCGATTGATAACACTTTATTTGCTTCGTGGTGTTGGATTTTGAGTGAGAATGTAAGGTTTGTTCGGAAAATTGAGGTTATATTTAGGAGGTGTTAAATTAGTCAGAGGCAAAATTGCCTGTAATATGTTCAATGGTACTCCCTCTAGTCTCAAATATAAGCAAAAAAAAATTGATGTATTTGATCCAAAGACTAAACTTTCTTTGACTCATTTTTGCTTACATTTGAGACCTATGTTGCTTGGATTGTGTAGGTAGGGTAGAAAATCAGATCTTATAGAAGACAAGTTTGGAATGTGTGATTTTATGATATTGTTGAAGCCAGCAAGGAGCTATTGGCTAGTATTTTTTATATATTTTTGGTATCCCTTAGTTATCCTTATTGATTTTCTCTTTTCATCTAGAGTATCTAAACTTGAAATAGATATAGACATGCTAAACACTTGTTTTTGTGTGCTGCCTGAATTTTTACAATGGGTGTTTTGACTAGGTTCTAGTTGTAGTCGGTGTTCTTTGATTCTGCATAATTTCCATGACAGTATGTTTTGTGTTGTTTCAAAATCAAATAATCTCTGTGGAATATAGTTAAGCTGCATGCCTGCAATTGAGTTCATGTCACATGTGTTATGCTTAAAGTATGTAACTAAGTTCCATAGACACATTTATAGAAACAGTCCAACTTCAATTGCATGAGATTTTCAAACAATATGTTGATGTCAATTGAGCTCATGTCACATTTGTTATGCTTAAAGAAGTTTGAAGTTTTTGTTTTTGTTTTTATTTTATAGAAAAAGAGGTTTGAAGTTTATAAATATATGTTGGCAGTGGCATCCATCTGTGGTGCATGGTAGGTAGCTTCATCATTTTGCTTAAGAAATAGGTGACAAGATTGTGTTAGAGGTATGAACATGAGCTAAAAAATGTTGCAATGAAGTGGGTAAGGATGTTTCTCTACGACGTGGTCTGAACAGTTAGTTGTTACTCTGTTATTTATTTTCCCTTAAATTCAGGTATATTACATTAAATTATTGCATATCTGTAATAAAGCATCCTACAAAACTTAGAGCCAGACCAGTATATTGGGATTTTGCTACGGTAAAAATTCTCACAACATACTGAATTATTGTAGGATGCAAACCAGTATATGAGTTTACTATTTATTGCTAAGATTATACCCTATCTATAATAGACTTTAGTTTGATGTAAAGTTAAACGTACTATTAATATAAAAAAATTACAACGTCAATCACTCATAATTTGCTAAATCATTTTGCCATAACCACCTTAAAAGCCATAATACATACCCAATATGATTTAAGGAGAATAAAAAGCACTAAGAAAAGTTTATCCCGTGGTAAATAACTTCAGTAGAAATGTCAAAATCAAAATGGGCTACCCGACCCATTTAGGGCCGGCCCTAACGGGTTGCGGGTTTTTTCAGACTTGACCTAAAAACTCTGTTTTAATTTGAGCTGATAAAATATTACCTGAGCCCGACACTAGTCGGGCTGTGTGCTGGGCAAGTAACTTGCATAATTTTTATTTATTATATTTTTAATTTCTTTGCGACTCTTTTTATTTGAAAATTTTCTTCATGTCTGTTTAAAAACAATCACAATATACTCTTTATACATTAAGTATGAATCAATTTGAATGTGTGTAAATTGTAAATGGATATTCGACTCAAGAAGGCAAGTATAACAAAAATATGATATTCTAGATCATTACAAATACACGATAAAATAACAATCAAACTAAGTTTGGATTTTACAATTAACATATACTCAATTCAAAATTTTCAAAACAACACACAAATTAAAATAAGTTCAATTTTTAGACCAATTTTACTATTTTTATTTAGGCTAATTTTACAATTTTTAATGTTTTTAAATTGATTATGTGGGTTGCGAGCTACTCGGTATCCATATAGGCCAACTCAAATGGATAACGGATTTATTCGTACCGGACTCAAAAGTTCTGAAAAATTTCAGACTGAAACTATTAGGTCAAAGTCCTATGTTTTAGCGGGTTGGGCGGGCTGGCCTATTCGGGCTAGCCCATTTTGACAGCTCTAAACTTCAGCTTATTCCGAAACTCTCTTGAACCGGATTAGTTCTATCATCAACTCCGGTCTAACTTCTACAACAGGTTTCGCAATCATATTTTCTAGCATGAGATAATACAGAAGTAGAAATCTGATAAAATCTAATTCAGATTTGGTACCAGACCGAAAAGTTATCTTCCCAACAATAGGAGGCAGGTGTTACTGTGTTAGTAGGGCAGTCTGCTACTCAACTGGTGGCTACATGCAATTTAGAACAACTAATGCTTAAAGACTAGACACTAGACAAATGCTTAAAGCAAAATAGTTTGCAAATTCTAGAGCTTACTAAATTTTACATAAAAACAAAAACAAGACGTGCAATCACAAACGAGAAAGGAAAGCAAAGTCCAGCCAAATCTAATGATTACTCACAAATAAAGAGTAGCCGAAATTTCCTCCAAATCATGGAAGTTTATGCATTAAGCCAAGGTATCTAAGATTGATACAAGGTGTAGGGGGAAACTTTACTGGCACAACACCTGCAACCAAATACTGAAGCAAAACAGAAGAATGTCTCGAATCAGAAACAATAATGTTTTTATTACTAACAGCATTAGGTGAGTCACTCCAATCAAATTCAACATTAATATGCTTGAGCATTATACCTTTAAAAAATAGGTATCAATCACTAGGCTCTGTAAGTGAGAACAAGAAATTCGAGCAAATTGCTAGAACATCCTTGCAGTCTCCTTTGATTGCTTTCAGAGTTCAAATAAAAACTTAAATAAATGCATACATGAACTAATTGGAGAGTCTTGTCAAAGCTAATACCCTCAAATTTACTGTCTATTTTTAAAATCTTGAGATTAGGTGCATGACTATTAATTTGGGTGAAACCATCAAGTCCTATCAATATCAATTTTTCAAGTAGAGGGCATATACTGTTGCCCTGTCCAAAAGTCCAACACAAGCTCTTTCATACTCTTTCCGATTAGATGAAGAATCCACCGATCAATATCAGTCATAGAATTCGTAAAAGTACATGATCAATAATTCTCAGAAACTTTCTCCCAATAACTAAAGGGTCTTGGGAAGCTACATCAGAGACACATTGTCTATCAAACACAAGATCTGGTAGTGTGGACCATTTGTACCTTCATTTGCTGCTTAAAACACTTGTTCTCCCTACTTCCTTAATTGACAAGTGTGAGAGAATCTGGTCTATTACATGGTCTGGTAAGCAAGTAATTCTATCCAACTCCATGCCTGTCTACAACAAATCTTGAAACTCAACCTAATGAACTTCATTAATTAAAAAAATAGTACAATTATTTACTCTTCTCAATTCAAATAAAATGGTATGGTTACTATACAAGGATGGTTTACTATAGTGTCATAATTATGCATGAGCACAATATAATGTTGTTTTTGTGTGTGTATGTCGTGTATATTTTTTTATGTAACAAAAGCATGTATTTTTCATTAAAAATGTGTATAAAAATATATCATTGAGTTTTTCTCCTATAGAAAACACAAAATTGTTAGGGTTTGTTTCATCAGAGGAGAGGAGAAGGAAGTAATTGTTTTTTTAAAGCGGAGAAGAGAAGAGGGGAGTAAAACCTCTCGCCACTTTCCTCTCATCTCCTCCTTTCCGTTGAAACAAAAATAAAAATGATAAAAAAGAAAAACTATTCGTGAAACAATTGGTCAAATATATATATGAGTGTTAAAAAGTGTGTTAGATAGTGTGTTGCTAACACTTATATATATATATATAGAGGATGAATCCAGTGTATTATGAGAGTGTGCACCTGACTATTTTGAATTTTTATTTTTGCATTTTATACTCAGCACACCCAAAGTGTGAAACTACTCACACAATTGTATTATACACTTCTTTCTTAACCTAATTTCTCACTACAACTGTGGTAGTATAATAGACGCTACTATCTCTTTCTATCCTCTTCTTCTCTTTCATGATAACCTCTCTTATTCCTCGTCTTTGGCCTCTGCGATATCTTGCATTCTCTCTTAATATGTCTTCTTTAAAATTTTAGGTTTTTGTGATTGTTAGTGGCATTGATGGTGATTGTGATGTTACCATTTTGAATTATTTTTTTAATATATAATCATCGATGGGGACTTGTTAGTGTTGTATTGCTTCAACAAACAAAAACAATAATCAATTAATTTGAGAAGAAACAAATAACAGGTGAAAAATAAATAAATAATGCATTGTATTGCTTATTGACAGGGAAATTGAAGAAGTAACCAAAATGAAAGGTGGTTGATTGGAATTGAATTACTTTTGAAATTGATTGCCAAATTGAGAGAAGAGTTGGTGCCAAATTTCTAATAGTGGCTAGTCTACAACTCCAATCAATATCGTATTTATTTGCTGTACAAAAGTTTCAAACTTAATGAGACTCACTCTGGGATCAAAAGGGCTTATTAATTGCTCCACACATTAACCCTTTTTTTTTTGTACGTTTAAATGTGGGTTTTAACCCCAAGGTTTATAATGTTTATTTTTTTGTTTAAATAAGTTTTTATTTTTTATAAATAAAAAATTTAAAATTATTAAATAATTTAGAATAAAGGGCGGTGTTTTAGTTCAAGTTAGAGAAGACTTTAAGGTTTAATAAGTACATATTAAAGGATTCATTTTTGTCTCTCTGCAATAGTACTAGCACGAGTCGAACTTGTAACATGTCTGATCCATCTTTTTAACACTAGACTAAACCATTAAAGTTAAAATAAAATTTTAATCTCATAAAAAAACATCATATTATTAAGTTTTTATAAAATTATTCCACAAATAATTTTAATCTCTATTAGAACGTCAACATATACTTTTGATTAATTTTTTTTAGCCATGTTTACAAAATTATTATAAAAAGTTGCTCTAAAAACAGTGATCTTAAAATTCATTTTCTCTCTTTTTATAATCTTTTTATCACGCTTGTAAAAAATTCATTAAAAAATTTAAGGACAATTTAACATGTTTCATTTCAATAAATAATAAAACTAGATGTAAGATAATTTTATAGAGACTAAAAGTTATGATAATTTTTATATAGACTAAAAACAAATTTTTAAAGTTTGATAAGAACTAAAAATTTAGTTAACCTCTTTTTTTTTTTTTTTATTGAAAACAATTTAGAAAGACAGCATGGCGTCCTTGTCGGTCTAAGCCGTTGAAGTTAAAAAGTCTTTTTAATTATCGTAAATATATTAGGTTCAATATATTTTTGACCTCGAGTATTACAATTGTACAATTTTGTTTCTCACCCGAGCGAAACAGTGTTTCTATGGAGTAGCCTTGGCTACCAAAAAAATAATATTTTTGTGAGTAAATAAGTATATTTTAATATTAAGCTATTCCAATAATATATATTTAGCTACCTCAAATAAATTTATTTTAAAAAAAATAGTAAAAATGGAAAAATAAAAAAATATCACTTAATTGATAAATCTATTTCTCTTGTTTTTTCACCTTAAGTTTATAAAACAACTATAGAGAGAGTTTTGTCTTAAATAAGTATTGCCAATTTTTTTTTGGGATATTAATATTAATTTTAAATAAGTTTGATATATTAATTTTAATTTTTTTAGAAAAATATTTGGTTCCCTCGTAAAATATATGCCAGCGTCGTCACTGGACTCTCATTTTTCTCTTTTGAACAATTTTCACCTTGAGTCTGTTTAAGATTTCCTTCAATTTTACATCATTTGACATATACATAACAAAATTAAATTATGTGTCAATGACATGCCAAATTATAAAATAATTAATATTATCTTCTTGGCGAACTATTTAAAATTAAATCTAATTAATGACTATTTTGAAATTTAAATAAATAATTTTGATATTAAACAATTAAATTCTAATTAATTATTTATTCTTTTTAATTGATACACAACATGTCATTACTACGTCATTTAATTTAGTCTTAAATCCATCAAATGATGTAAAATGGAAAGAGATAAATTGCTCCCAAAAACACCATTGGAGTGAAAGTTGCGATACTTAGGTGGTCAAAGTTCAACTCAGCCAATATATTATTATTTGTTTTCTAGTTTATGTTAAAGTACCTTTTTATTTATTAGTTTTTGTAAATATATTGATATGTTTTTACTATGATCTTCGCAAATATTAATTTATTCCTATACATATTACTAGAAGCATATGAATACATTTTGCAAGACTTTAAAACAAAATATTAGCTATAAAAAAAAGTGTATATTAGTAAGAACAAAAATAAAAAACAAAAATAGTTTTACAAAGAACATTTTAAATGAGAAGAGCACTTAATAGTTTTAAAAGATCATTTGAATCTTTAGTTTGTATCATATGGTTAAAATTAATTTCTCTCATTTCTCATAATATATACTACTCTCACGTCTTTCTTTTATATATATATATATATATATATATAAAAGTGAGACTTTGTCATATTTATAAATATTTTGTTGTTTTATGTTATTAATTTGGATATTATGGATTTTTTAGCAGATTTATCCTTTTGGTTTTGACAGAACAATACGTAACAACTTTTTGTACTCTATAGTGTTTGATGATTGATGCACATAAGAAACAATTTTGCATTACACTATTTTTTAATGTTTATGCACTACACAAAATAATATAATTTTTATTATAATACCTTTTATTGGTGTATATATATACATCGCGCGTGCGCAAATATTAATAAAAGAGATGAAGGAGAAAAAAAAGGATGTAGTGAAAGAAAATGAGGTAGATAACAAAGAGAATGGAGAGAGAGAGAGAGGCATAGGATGCATGAGAGCGGAGAGTAAGGCATAAGAGATTGGAGAGAGATCTTAGTGTAAAAGTGGTTTTAACTACAATCCTCTAATTGATGTTTTTATGATAACAAAACAAACAAATAAAAATAATTATCATCTAAGTGTATTTGTTAAGTGTGTAGATTAAGTTATAAGACAAATAATTATATTAATGACTATCTATTTTAAGTTACATAAATTATGAGTAAATTAGATATAATAATTTAAGTGTTTTCAGCACAAAATATTATCACTTAATAAACAAATAATTATGTTTAGTAATAAAGTAAGTCATAATGTAACAATAAGAAACATTACAACAAACATATGATAATCTATAGTTTGAGTCAAAATGTTAGAGACAAATGAAATACAAGTTAATAATGATTGACCAGCTAAAGACAAAGGAAAAGAACATTACAGTGGTTATTTGCATCTGATAATTCTGGTAAGTCAATTGACCATCTAGTCAATACTCTGATAAGAAGTCAACATTCCAACATCCTCTACTTGTCAAGGATGGACTTATCCTTTGACTGAAGAAGTGCATGACATCCTGTGAGATTTGTCTTCTTAATTGAAGATACGTTGAATTAATTATTAAGATATATATGGATATGTTTGTTGACACCTAATTTTGTCTACTTTCTTTAGACATTTTATATAAAAATAATAATATTATATATAAAAATAAAAAAGAGAAAAATATAATAAATAAAATATAATAAATAAAAAATAAAAATAAATAATTAGACTATAAACTTTAGACAATCATGAGTGTTTCTAGTTCTTATTTGTTTCTAATTCTTGTTCAGGCGTTCACTCTTTTCTAAAACAAAAAAAAAAGATACATAATCGAATAAAAAGAAATCGAAAGGAAATGGATTGATGACAATAAAAATCAGCATAATGGTGACCATTTGAATGAAAAGAAACCGAAAACAAAGTGATGAATAGTAATAAAAATCAGCATAATGGTGACCATTTGAATGAAAAGAAACTGAAAACAAATTGATGACTAGTAATTGGTAATCAATCCACAATTATTTCTTTGTCTTTTGTAACCTTCAACCTGAAAGTCTATAAATAGTCTACACCATGAGTAGAAGAGGGGGAACACGATGGAGAGTAAAAAAAAACTGAGAGAATAAGAGGCAAAAATAGGGAGGAGTAGACAATTGAAACTTTGATAAAGTCAGTCTAGCAAAAACCAATTGAGCAGGTATCAATGTTCTTATCCTCCTCTTATTTTCTTTTTATTATTGCTTCAATTTAATAAAATAAAAACGCAATTTAGTTTTTCTAAGCTTTCATTTTTTTAATCTATTTTACATGTTCCTAAAATTGTTATGCAACACATATACTAAAAATAAATAAATAAATAATTTATGCTTATAAACCAATCACCAAGTAAAACAAACTTCAATCCATTGTATCATAACACAAAATTCACATAACGGTTTATCAAAATAAAAAAAACAATCATAACAACGAATAAATAGTTTTTATTTATTTTATTTTTAGAATTAACAGTCGCCGCCGCCGGATGAAATTCATCCTCGCTCGCCGCGCCACATCACTTAGTGGCCTTTATGTCGTAACAGATCCGACAACGCATAAGCAAATCCTTTAATAGGCTGTTTCATTGTCGTGTCCATCCGTTTCGTGCATAAATCACCGTATTACCGTTGTTTTCTATATAAAAAATCAATTGTTCTTTATTTAAAAAACCAAAAAAATACAAAAATTAAAATATACAATTTATGAACAAACATCTCACATTTTTTTGTTATTATTGTTATTATTATTATTATTGTTATTATTATTATCACTATTATCATTATTACATTTTTACTTCTAGATACATATATAATAATAACTATAATAAAACAATAGTCAAATAGAGTAATAATAAAATCGGATAACACATAAATATTTTCTACCCAAGAACTACGTGTGTTTGGATTTCCCTATTGCACATCTGGATACGTAGGAGCAAGGTTTTTTTCCTTGTCAAACCAAATTATAAAAAATATTTTTCTTTTTCTTTTATTAATGTAAATAATTTATTTTCCTTTTTATTATTTTTTTAGGGGTTAAAATACATAATTAAGTAAATAAATAATTTGTATACAATTAATTATAGGGTAACCGTTTTAACGGACGATGTAGGGTAATATTACTTTCTCTACTCGTAATGGACTCCCGAATCCATTTTTTTGGTTCAAAAACTTTATTTTATGTTTTATCTAATTTTTTCCTTTTTTTTAAATAATATAAAATAAAATTGGTGGCGACTCATTTTTCGCGGACAAACCGGACGCGACAGCTGGCGACTCTGGTGGGGAATTTTTGAGAGTCAAGCCCAACCTAATTAATTCTATATAATTATTTATTTATTTTTATTTATATTACCCCTCTTGTTTTTATTTGTTTTAATTATTTTATCATATATTTATTTTGAAAATAATTTTGTGATTTTATTTATTTTTGGTCATTTACATGCATTTATGGTAATTTGTTCTAATTGTGGTAATTGTTTTATTTTATTTATTTCTCTAAACACTACACTAACACCCGATTCACACACTTATGAGTGGGCTCTATACCCAGGCTGAGTGCAACCTAAGATAAGTTAGAGACTCTGTAATGATAATCTTCTGGATGTACATCTTGTTTGGTTGTCATGAAAGTCTCACCTAGAGTTGACCTTTTCTATAATATTTCCATTTTAATAGTTTACCTATTAATTGGTTTAATATTTTAGAATTGAGTTGTGAGCTCTAGGAACCGATTTACAACTATAGAGCCACCCATGGTGAAAGTTCACGTTAAAGACTATAGAACAATAAGAAAATAACCATTTAGGTCACATGCATATTTGAGAAAAAAAAACTAAACTACCTCTGTATCTGTATCATATTGCATCGCATAATCATGCATATTGCATCTTTTTATTTCATTTTTACGACATTTTAAAAAAAAAATCATTGCATATTAGGAAGTAGTAAAATTTTTTTTTACATAATCATTTCATTCACGTTTTTTACATTCCCATACCATTTTCCTTCATAAAAAAAATAAATAAAAAAGTCAAAAAAAAAAGAAAGCAAAAAAAGAGTATCATGACACCCTTACCAAACATGTTCCCGAACTAAAATCATGGATGAATTGGAACACACAAAGATGATTTAAACCAACTGAAAGACCTTATGGCTAAAAGCTTGGAAATCTTACAAACTCTTGATACTTGAAGTCATGAGAATCATTCATGAAAAAAAATATATCACGAAGAACTCATGTTTACCCCTTGATTTCATAAGTCTGACAATTTCCACTTTTTAGTCTACTTTTTGGTTATACTATACCTCAAGTCACTTGTCCACAAGATTTGTACCTGATAGAAGTTGGGTCGTCTATGTTGAACTTTCATCATTACCGCTTATTACTTTGATGCCATGAAAAAAATTGATCAATCTAAAAGAAAAATTCATCATTACCTTTAAGGACATTTGAAAAAAAAACCCGACTAAACATTATATTGAAGACATTGACAGTGTCGCATATAGTTTCTGAGTTTATCCAAGGGGCAAAGTCAACAATGAAGATATTATCAATTTCTCTCGTGAATTTTAATTTGATTATGAAGTACTGATAATCTTGCTAACTATAAAGTCCTGCGACACTTTATTATATTGACACATTCTTGTTTCCTTAATATTATGAATATCAATAAATGCATTTTGTACTATCATTTTCCTTTTCACTCATCATATATTTCACAGTTTCTTACCAAACATTATTTGTCTTTCTCTTCTTTAAACCATATATCAAGCATATTTGGAAGTAGTCCATTCATAAATAAGTTTGTTAATATCTCATACATAGTTTTAATCATGCTATTAATTCCACTGAATGTGAGAGCGATATAAATAAACTCCACTATCTGGATGGGCCTCGATATGTTGGGGCATGAAATTAACGCCACGTTAATCCCCTAGAAAAGTCGTTTTACCTTTATCATTATCTAATTGTGCTTTGAATATACCAATCACGTGGGGGAATTTGAAGTTTGTACCAAGGATATTCTAGTCGTCTACGAAGCGAAAAGTTTAAATGTTGAAAGTACATGAGCATTGAATGTAATCCTCAATCAGCTAAATCAAGAATGGAAAAACTGGAATATGAAGATGATCATTTATATATACAAATGTCTAAAAAAAAATTTGAAGTTATTTTCCATTATGTCCCTGAATGATATGATCAACTAGCTGACGTTCTAGCTACTTAATCTTTCATGTTCAAAGTAAGTCGTGATGAAGAATAGTCACTCACAAGAATGAAAATCACGACTATCTTTCTTATTATCAAACATATAAGAAAAGCTCGATGGAAAGTTCTCGTATCAAATACTACCTCATAAATGTGGAATACCCTTCTTGGGTGTCATACTATAATTGGGGCACCCCTTTGTTCCTTATTGTATAGAATAAAGGTAGTGCGACCCACTCAAACAAAAAAATCCTTTATCAAGAGTAATGATCTGTGTTGACCGACTGAATTCAATTAGGGTACAAAAAATAGTAAAGACCCACTAGGTTGAAAATCCAAAAGGACAACCTAAAAAAAAAGTTAGGATACAAAGTCAAATACAGACCTTCTAGATCAAAAACTCGAAGGGGGGACCTAGATGAAAATGAATGAAGACCTATTGGGTAATAAACCCAAAAGGGCGACCTAGGCAAAAATTAAGGCCACAAAAAAAAAAGAAGTTCACTAGCTTGAGAATAAAAGAAAATGAGCAAATAATATGGTTTATGCAGATCAGATCAAAGTTGAAGCAGAATATATTCTGAAAGGTTGTGAAGATAAATTAGGGCAAATCATATCCTCCAAAGTGGATTAAAAACGTGATTAAAATTATGGCATGAGTTATTAACACACTTCTTTTATGAAATACTACTAACAAATTGGGTCATTTACATATACGAGATCACTTTATCTTCTTTTCTTTCTATGAATTTTTTTTTGTACCATAGATTTTCTCACTAAATATCATATTCTGAACCTTGCTTCACTAATTTCTTATGTTGTAAATCCTTTTGTCAAAATGCATTTTTTATGATAATCATATGTTGGGGCACAAAATATGTGAGTGTCAAGAGGCCAAAATAATATGATGTTTCTACATATAAGGCAGTGGCAACTGGAGATCAAGTCGAAGATGTTACAAAAATCTCTTTAAAGATCAAAAGGAAAATCACCACTATGTCTTCAAAGTGGTGCACATATTTCATCCATGAATCAAATGACCATGTTTGTTTGTAAGGAGGTGAAAAAAAATAAAAAATAAAAAATAAAAATTGATTGAAAAAATGAAAAAAATATATATGAAAATGAAGGAAAATGTTCATTCATCAAACGCATTCATTTCATATTTTCAATAGTGTATAAATTTAAAATCGAGACTACTAACCCGGACCCTCTAATTCAAAAGACGGGATGATTGACCCGTACACTCTAATTTAAAGTCGGGATGATTGACACACACCCTCTGATTTAAAAGCCAAGATGATTTCCTGGTATCTCACATTGATATTCTAGTTGACAATACGATCAGTCATTCGCTCTTCTCTTTTATGAATGGTTTCTCTTGGTATAATCAAATTAAAATTGCAGCCAAAGTTATCGAAAGAAGATATGGAAAGAACGACTTTCATTTTTGGTCTGAAGAATGCCAGGGCGACCTACCAAAGATCTATGGTAACCTTGTTCCATGATCATAATACATAAAGTGGTAGAAGTTTATGTAGATGACATGATTGCTAAGTCACAAATAGAAGAAAAACATGTTATGAATCTAAAGAAACTCTTCGAAAGACTTAGAAAGTTTAACTTAACCCCTACAAGTGCACTTTCGGTGTGAGGTCGGACAAACTATTGGGACTTGTATTTAGGTAAAAAAAAGAATAGAGATCAGCCTCGATAAGGTTCGGGCCATTTCAGAAATGCCTCCCCAAAGTACAGAAAGATAAGTTCGCGGGTTTTTTGGGAAACTAAATTATATTTCAAGATTTATATCACAACTAACCGTCACTTGCGAACTGATCTTTAAACTTTTACGGAAAAATCAAACAGTTGTGTGGAATGAAGAATGTCAAACGCATTTGAGAAAATTCGACAGTATTTGTAGAAGCCTCCAATTCTAGTCCCCCCAATTTCAGGCCGACCCTTGATCATGTATCTTCCAGTCCTCAACGGGTCCATGGGATGCGTGTTGGGGCATCATGATGAAATAGGAAAGAATGAACATGTCATTTACTATTTGAGCAAAAAATATACAGATATACAATGTTAGAACGAACTTGTTGGGCCTTAGCTTGGGCGACCCATCGCTTGAGGCAATGCATGCTTTTCCATACGACTTGCTTAATATCCAAGATGGATTCGATGAGGTACATTTTCGAAAAAAATCTGCTCTCACAAGGAAAATTTCTAGTTGGCAGGTGATGTTATCAAAATATGATAATACCTATGTCACTAAGGAAGACATCAAAGGGTGGATGATTATCAGTCAATGCAATGTGAATTTCTGGATGAAAGCATCATAGTTTTGTCTGAAGAATGAGATAATGGAAAATGGACCCTATTGTTCGACGGGGCCTCAAACGTAATAGGACATGGGATTGAGGTTTTCTTAATATCTCCTTAAAAAAAAGCAGTTCATATCTATCACAACGTGTCAATGTTTTGATTGTACCAATAACATGACATAATATAAAGCTTGTGCCTTGGGAATTTCGGCTGCTTTAGAATCAAAAGCAAACGTACTAGAAGTATATGGAGATTCAACCTTAGTCGTTAATCAACTTAACCAAGAATCAGAAACCCGATATAAGAAGTTAACACCTTAGTTTACCCACATATTATCTTCACAATTTGACAAAATCACCTTTCATCGTGTCCCTCGAGAAAACAATCAACTGGTTGATGCTTTGGATACTTTATCCTCGATGTTCCCAATAAGTTGAAACGATGAAATCCTATCCATTAAAATGGAGAGTCGGGATCATCTTGCCTACTGTCACGTAATGGCAGAAGAAACTGATGGGAAACCTTGGTATCATGACATCAAACAATATTTTATAAATAAAGAGTATCCTCCCGAAATATCAGAGAATGAGAAAATGACTCTGAGACGGTTAGTCGCAAGCTTTTTCTTGAATAAAAACATTTTGTGTGAAAGGAATCATGATATGGTACTCCCAAATGTGTTGATTTTGAACGAGGAAAAATAAAATCCCACCTTGAAAAAAATTGCTTTGATTATGTAAATAAATGTCATAATTGTCAAATATATTCTGACAATATCCACGCCCCACCAATGCCCCTGAACACCCTTACAGCGCCCTGACCATTCTCAATGTGGGGCATATACGTCACCAGAATGATTGAACCGAAAGGATCAAATGGACATCGCTTCATCTTGGTGGAAATCGATTACTTTACCAAATGGGTAGAGGCCGCTTCGTACGCCAACGTAACCAAAAATGTGGTGGTCAAATTCATAAAAAGGAAGTTAATACGCCGTTACGACCTACCAAGAAAGAACATTATTGACAATGCCAAAAATCTGAATAACCAAATGATGGATGCATTGTGTGCGACCTTTAAAATTCAACACCACAATTCATTCCCATACAAACCGAAAATGAATGGCGCAGTTGAAGCAGCAAATAAAAACATCAAAAAAATTATTCAGAAAATGGTTGTAACATATAAAGATTGGCATGAGATGTTGCCGTTTGCACTACACGGGTATCGTACTTTGATACACACTTCAACTGGGGAAACCCCTTTTTCCCTAGTATATGGGATGGAGGTTGTGCTACCCATTGAAGTAGAAATCCCTTCACTAAGAGTATTAATGGAAGTCAAACTAGAGGAGTCAGAATGGGTGCAAACCCGTTTCGATCAATTGAATTTAATTGAAGAAAAAAGGTTGGCGGCCTTATGCCATGGTCAATTATACCAGAAAAGACTAAAAAGAGCGTACGAGAAAAAAAGTGTGTCCTCGAGAATTCGGGGAAGGAGACTTTGTGCTAAAAAAGATCTTACCCATTCAAAAGGATTACCATGAGAAATGAACCCCTAACTATGATGGCTCATATGTCATAAAGAAAACTTTCTCAGGTGGAGCTTTGATCCTCACGAATATGGACGGAAAAGATTTAGTCCTCCCTATAAACTCAGACGCTGTAAAAAAGTATTATACTTGAAAAAATACCCGCTAGGTTGAAAACCTGAAAGGGTAACCTAGGCAAAAATTAGGGTACAAAAAATAATAATAATAAAATATCCGCTAGGTTGAAAACCTGAAAGGACAACCTAGGTAAAAATTAGGGTAAAAAAAAATAGTAATAAATACCCGCTACGTTGAAAACCTGAAAGGGCAACTTAGGCAAAAATTAGGGTACAAAAAAAAAATAGTAATAAATACCCGCTAGGTTGAAAACCTGAAATGGCAACCTAGGAAAAAATTATGGTACAAAAAAATAATAATAAAATACCCGCTAGGTTGAAAATTGAAATGGGCAACCTAGGCAAAAATTAGGGTACCAAAAATAGTAATAAATACCTGCTGGGTTGAAAACCTGAAAGGACAATCTAGGAGAAGAAGAAAAACAAAAACAACAAAAACAAAGAATATATACTTAAAAGGACATAATCAACGATATGGATCGGACTATGGCACGAGAAGTTAGTACAGTCTACCTTTGAATTATTAATAACCAAGTCGGGTCTTCCACCTATATATTTTGTTTTTCTTTTTCACGACGAATATTGAACCTCAATATATTGATATATACTTTTATATAATTTAACCCTGTTTCTAACATGCACCTTATGGTTATCATGTACTGAAAAGTAAAACATATACCATACCTCAATATAAAAAATTGCGATAAAGTATCCATAGTAGAGTTTGTTTAGCGTACAAGGCAGACGACAACATGAAATCTAGCTTAAGATCACAACAAAAATTCTTCAAAAAAAAAGAGAACAAAGATATCAAGTTCGAGAAAAATGTATAAGTGTCCTTCTCATTCATGATTTGAATGATCGTGTCCAATAAAAAAAAATAATAAAAAAAACAAACATATTCATTCAGTTATTCATTCATTCATTCATGACATTTCATAAATTTAAAGCCGAGAAAATGACCCGCAAGTTGAAGCCGGGAAAACGGACCCGCAAGTTGAAGCCGGGAAAACGACTCGCACCCAAAGCCGAAAAAACGGACCCGCATGTTGAAGCCGGAAAAACGACTCGCACCCAAAGCCGAGAAAACGACCCGCATGTTGAAACCGGGAAAACGACTCGCACCCAAAGCCGAGAAAACAACCCGCATGTTAAAGCCGGGAAAACGACTCGCACCCAAAGCCGAGAAAACGACCCGCATGTTAAAGCCGGGAAAACGACTCGCATCCAAAGCTGAGAAAACGATCCGCATGTTAAAGCCGGGAAAACAACTCGCACCAAAAGCCGAGAAAACGACCCGCATGTTAAAGCCGGGAAAACGACTCGCACCCAAAGCCGAGAAAACGACCCGCATGTTGAAGCCGGGAAAACGACTTGCACCTTTCTACAAAAGTTCTTTTCGGACAAAATTAGAGTCATCATCTTTACTTATCTTTACTTTGATTCTCAAGTAAATTCTAAGTAAAGAGGGGCAGCTGTTGACACCTAATTTTGTCCGCTTTCTTTAGACATTTTATATAGAAATAATAATATTATATATAAAAATAAAAAAGAGAAAAATATAATAAATAAAATATAATAAATAAATAAAAATAAAAATAAATAATTAGACTATAAACTTTAGACAATCATGAGTGTTTCTGGTTCTTATTTGCCTATGATTCTTGTTCAGGCGTTCACTCTTTTCTAAAACAAAAAAAAAAGATACATAATCGAATAAAAAGAAATTGAAAAGAAATGGATTGATGACAATAAAAATCAGCATAATGGTGACCATTTGAATGAAAAGAAACCGAAAACAAAGTGATGAATAGTAATAAAAATCAGCATAATGGTGACCATTTGAATGAAAAGAAACCGAAAACAAATTGATGAATAGTAATAAAAATCAGCATAATGGTAACCATTTGAATGAAAAAGAAACTGAAAACAAATTGATGACTAGTAATTGGTAATCAATCCACAATTATTTCTTTGTCTTTTGTAACCTTCAACCTGAAAGTCTATAAATAGTCTACACCATGAGTAGAAGAGGGGGAGCACGATGGAGAGTAAAAAAAAAACAGAGAGAATAAGAGGCAAAAATAGGGAGGAGCAGACAATTGAAACTTTGATAAAGTCAATCTAGCAAAAACCAATTGAGCAGGTATCAATGTTCTTATCCTCCTCTTATTTTCTTTTTATTATTGCTTCAATTTAATAAAATAAAAACGCAATTTAGTTTTTCTAAGCTTTCATTTTTTTAATCTACTGTACATGTTCCTAAAATTGTTATGCAACACATATACTAAAAAAAATAAATAAATAATTTATGCTTATAAACCAATCACCAAGTAAAACAAACTTCAACCCATTGTATCATAACACAAAATTCACATAACCGTTTATCAAAATAAAAAAAAAATCATAACAACGAATAAATAGTTTTTATTTATTTTATTTTTAGAATTAACAGTCGCCGCCGGATGAAATCCATCCTCGCCATGCCACATCACTTAGTGGCTTTTATGCCGTGACAGATCCGACAACGCATAAGCAAATCCTTTAATAGGCTGTTTCACTGTCGTGTCCATCCGTTTCGTGCATAAATCACCGCATTACCGTTGTTTTCTATATAAAAAATCAATTGTTCTTTATTTAAAAAATAAAAAAAATACAAAAATTAAAATATACAATTTATGACCAAACATCTCACATTTTTTTGTTATTATTATTATTATTGTTATTATTATTATCACTATTATCATTATTACATTTTTACTTCTAGATACATATATAATAATAACTATAATAAAACAATAGTCAAATATAGTAATAATAAAATCGGATAACACATAAATATTTTCTACCCAAGAACTACGTGTGTTTTGATTTCCCTATTGCACCTGGGGATACGTAGGAGCAAAGTTTTTTTCCTTGTCAAACTAAATTATAAAAAATATTTTTCTTTTTCTTTTATTAATGTAAATAATTTATTTTCCTTTTTATTATTTTTTTAGGAGTTAAAATAAATAATTAAGTAAATAAATAATTTGTATACAATTAATTATAGGTAACCGTTTTAACGGACGATGTAGGGTAATATTACTTTCTCTACTCGTAATGGACTCCCGAATCCATTTTTTTGGTTCAAAAACTTTATTTTAGGTTTTATCTAATTTTTTCCTTTTTTTTAAATAAAATAAAATAAAATTGGTGGCGACTCATTTTTCGCGGACAAACCGGACGCGACAATGTCTTAAATGTTAATTTGCCTTAAATGTTTATTCAAGATCTCCAACACTAAAATTCTCAATGAATATTTTTTTCAGTATTTAAGTAGAAATCAATCAATGTGAAAAGTGTAGTTGAAAGAATGAAAAAAAACAATGTCTTAAGAATAATTTATGTAAAAGCTTAGAACACATCAAAAGAAAAGAATGAATGAAAAATCTTCTCAATAGAGAGTTATTAAAATTGACGTAAATCAATAAGTTGTTTGATACACTTGAATGATATAGGATTTCAAATGTAATATTCTCTTCATGAGAGATAGAAGTCTAGAAACAAACTTTGTGCCAATTCATACACAAAGTGAAACTATGTAAATTAGTTAGTTCGATAGTGACAATAACTCTTTCATCCATAAGAGATACTTGAAGACGTATAACAATACTCAAGAACCTTAACGACAGTCTGGTAGAAAATTGAGAAGGGTTCTAATAGTGATAACCTGGATAGGTAAAAAAAGAATACTTAAAGCCTAGAGAGGTATAACAAATAATGCTTGTATGCTATTAAGTTCTCGACTGCACTGAAACAAAATGTCTATGTAAAAGAAAAACTAGATGTAGCAACAATCTTTTATGAATTAGTATAAAAATCATCGAGTCCCGTCTATCTTTCTCTATTACTCTAATATAAGTTCTTTATGATTCAATTTTATTTTACTAAACCTGTTTTATAATTGTCCTATGATTTAGTGAGAGACAAAAATTTATTTTTTTGTTAAAAAAAAATTTCATGTACAGTCATCTGTATATTAAGTAGTTACAAAAATTTCATGTACAGTCATCTGTATATTAAGTATATTAAGTAGTTACAAAAATTTCATGTACAGTCATCTGAATATTATTTTTTCTCACTATTAAAATGGTTTGGATCCTAAATGTGAGAGATGAAATTGAGTCATTAGTCATTAATTATTTAATTAAAAATCTAGCTCCAAAAAAATAACATACATTTTTTGAAATTTGAATTTTTTTTGGCTCCTAGATAGTAATTTGATTCGATGTTGCAATTTGAAGGCTGAAGAGAGAGAGAGAGAGAAAAGAAGGCGAAAAATGGGGCATCAATATCATGAAGCAACAGACGGAGTTGTAAACCTATTTACAAAAGCCAATCATGATCTTTCTATGATTCACCATCGTCTCGAAAAGGAGTATCAACAGGTTTACCCTGACAATGTAAGCAGTACCTTTTTCACGCACCTTAATTATTTCTTCTTCAATTCATATAAAAAACCATTCATTCTTTTTTGTGCTTAAAAACTGAAATTTGGGTTTTATGTAGGCAAACCCTATGAAGCTTGTGTCTAGGATCAAAAAGGTTCAGGAAGATATTTCAACCTTGAAGGGGCAGTGCCACGAGCTTCTTGCTGCCAAGCAGGTTTTATTTATTTTTATTTATTTTTTATGATTATTATTACTATTATTATTTAATGGACATGCACTTAGTCAGTGATTTTTAGCCTAAAAAATGACAAATTTTTTGCTTTAAAAGTGAAATTTTCTTTTAAAAATTTACAATTGTGGCGATAAATCCCCATTTTTGGACGAAAACTGCAACAAATGTGATAATTGAGGGACCAAAAAGTTTAAATTTAAAATGGAGGGACTATTTTTGTGAATGTGACAAAATTGAGGACCAAAAGTGCAATTAAGTATTTTTATTATTCAATCCATTTTAGTGGGTTCTTTAGTAGATTTGGATTTCAATTGCTACAAAGTGTTTTTGGTGATTTTTTGTAATTACTTAGATAGATGTGTATGGGAGATCGGAATAAGAGACAAATTATGTAGCATTGAGACTTCATATTTGAAGTCATGTTTGATGTCCGACATTGTCTACATTGACACATTTGATTACATTTAATCACTTTTATATTCTTAAATTATTACCAGTGTTTGTGTATTAGTGCCGTGTCCGATGTTTTGGGTCAATGCTTCATACAAGCCAGGCTTTGAAGTAGTGTTTGGTGATTGAATTGTGCAGGATTTGATTGATAAAGCTCAGAGAGTTCTGGTGGAGAATAGAAATTTGTTGCAGCATATGCAATCATCTGTTGGCATCCCTTTTACCGTTGAAGATGACGCTGCATTCACTAACTTCAAACAGGTTATTGTGTTTGTGTCATAGTGCCTTTGCTCATTCAAGTATTCATAACTTGTCATGGTGTTATTGTTTTGTTGTGGCATTTCAGTAGCTTTAAACAGATGAAATCATGGTTTCCATTAAGTAAAAGTTCTACTAGAAAGACCAAATGAAGTTAGTTTATCTACACAACTATTAACCTCCTTTTAGATGTGGAAAACAACAACTCCATCTGCTTACAAAGCTTAACATTTCCCCATCTATTCTTAAGCTACTAAGGAATGCTCTTTGAGTTTTTGATGGCATCAACATCAACAACTAGAGAAGAGTTACATTCTAGCCAAACTCTATGCCAACCCTTAACAAAGACAGTTTCTATGGCCACCCCATCTGTTGTTAACTCGGCTTCAAAGGAAATGGCAGTGACAACAATTTGTAACAATTTACAACCTCTTTTTTCGAGATTTTCATCCGTAGGTATATATGTCATACACAAGCCTCCAAATGAGAAAGGAGGCATAATGAAGACAAAGTTTAACATTCAATACCAAGATGCAGCCTCTTCTATTATTGAAAACAGAAAAGTGAAGAGTGATGGTGTTAGGATATAGAGTAATGAATAGAGTAATTGTTAGGATATAGAGTAATGAATATTAGAGTAGTTAATAGTTAGTTAGTTGGTTATGAGGTAGTTAAGACTTTTGTATATAAATAGAGTTATGTACTTTGTGGAGATATCATTGAATATTGTAATCAATTGTTGAATAGAGAATGTTCTCTATTGTGAAAGGGAAACCCTTGGAGGAGAGATTTCTCTCCTAGTTCTCAATAAAAATATTCTTTCTTAGGAATCCAATTCTTGGGCTCCTAACATATGGTAAATTATGCTTGAATCTTTTGCTATTCTTGAAGGTTGCCTTTTTCCAAGTGGCTTTTCAAGTTAGAAGTATTTACGCTAATAAAGAATGTCCTTGGTACCTTTTTCATATTGCTTTGCCTACATAATGAAATGTCCTGTTGGTTTTTAATAAGTATCCAGGTAATTGGCGAACCCTCACTTATAAGTTAGCTATCAAGGGGAAGAGACAAGCCATTTAAATACTCCACCGAGCATCTCATACCAGTCAATTTGAGATTTCGGCACCTCATAATGTCCAAAGTACCTAACATAGCACCACCCATGAAAGCCGACGTCCCAACAACGGCACTCTAGGATGCTTTACTCGGCCTTCCCGGTCAACAGCCATTTTCGAGCCACCGACAACCAGCTTTGATACTAATTGATAAGTTTCAAAATACTTTAAGAACCCTTCCTTAAAAGCTAGCTATCAAGGGGGAGTTGGCTACTTAAATACTCCACCGAATTTCCCTTACTACTTGATGTGAGAGTTGACCATCCCATAATACCCAAGTCCCTATTAGTTTTTAGCAATGTTATCAATCGTAGATCGCAGAAAATTGGGTTTGTTCAAATTCCGCTACGCTACAGTTCTATAGCGCCACTATAGCTACTATTAAACAACATTTTGTACTAGATAATGTATTGCAGAACAATAGCAATTTGTTTAAATTCCGGCATTCCGCTACGCTATAGCGCTGCTCTGCTACTTAACAACACTGGTTTTTAGTTGGTAGAAAGTGGGAAGGGAGAAGATAGAATACAGGGGATGCATTAATACATGATCAAGTAAAGTATTGGCTCAAAGTGGAAAAGAATATATTTTGTTTTTTCATCTTCTCATATTTCTGTTATACCAAGCAGCTGTAAAGTGATTTTTATCCTAATTTTTGTAACTCTCAACTTTTCATATAGTCAACCAAGTAGAACCTAGTTGTAAATGCAAGGGTTTTTTTACACAATTTTAACTGATTGTGCAGGTGATTGATGAATGGACAGATCAAGTAAGATCAAGAACAGGTGAGTATTTTCAAGGACTTTTTTTATTTGCCAATTTTCCATACACAAGCAATACATTTGAAAACCCTATTTAATTGACATCTAAATCATTATTCTTAGATTAGCAAAATTTATTGGCTGTTAAAACAAAGGTTTCAAATGTGTATTTTATGCTATAAAGAGATAACAAGAGATTGTGGTTTGAATCAATTTCACTTCTTAAAAGACCACTCTTGTTGGTGGTTTTTACATCCTTTCTCATATTTTTCACCTCTTCGCATAGTGATTTATCAGAATACGATCTTAGATAATTACCATGTGTAGTAGCATTTCTAGATTTCAGAAATGCAGTAAATAACTGTCTGTGAATGTGTTTCGATGCAGGAAATGAAACACACGATTCTGATTCTGGAGATCTCAACAAACTACTCTTCTCAGCTATAGTCCAAAGTAATTGAACTGGTTTCCAAGAATCATGTAAGTTGCAGTTTAAGTCCAGTTCTTAAGGTTTTCAAAGATATATACTGTAGACTTGTAATGTTGTACAAATAGAACTTTGCTGCTTATTGATTATTATTTTTCTTATAAGATGTAGCTGTTTTGAGTTCTTTAACTGGTGTGCTTCTATTGTGAAAGTGCTAGCAGAAAAAATTGGATTTAACTCTAAATGTAAAGAAATGGAATTGTGTAATAGGTTGGATAGTTAATTCAGGAAAACTGAATGTTATGACAGTATACATGACATAAAGAACCTTCAGAACTATTTATCAGTGCTAATTGGATTATCATGTGTCAAAACTTTTAATGCTGCTAGATGTTACATTTTGTAAAGTAATGACACAAGTACATGCAGAATGTATGTGTTTTTTAAAATTAATTTTGGTGGATGATGAACTAACTTTTAATAACTGAATATTTTTATATAGTATATTAGTGGCGATAGCGATAGTTGGTCAATATTTGATCAGAACTTATTTGAATCATGCTATACTTATTCTACATTGATACTGAAGGTTCTTCCAAACACTTTATAGGCAAACATGTTCACTTACAATTACAATCAGATCAACATGATAATTCCTGGATAGTAACAAATGTGCAGCACGATAAGTCACAAATTGATATAATGGGGATGTAAACAGAGAAGTTAGTGGATTGGGATGATAATGGACAAAGATCTGGATAGAGTACTATAGTATTTATCATTATATGTATAGGTAGCAATTTCAATATCAGTAATTCAGTACTGCTAGGTACTTAACAACCCTACCTGTTAACCTTTTAGCATGTGTGTGATGAAACTTAAAACACTTGTTAGTATGACCCTTATTTGTTCACCGGTTTTTGTTATTTTCTATTAAACTAAACAAAGGTATTGTTTGATGGTTCTATCTATGGAGAGAGATTGACTCATGTCGCTCACCTTGAAAGACCAGTTCCACCCATTTGATAAAAGGTTCCATGGAATATTATTATGCATTGCTTTCATTTGGATATGCTGAAATTTTAAGTGCTAAAACTTTTGTGCAAGTGTTAAGTGTTAAAACATTTGGGGAATAAAAACCATTTAATAACAACATTTTTGGAATTTCAAAAACTTTGTTAGCTCTTA
Source organism: Cicer cuneatum (assembly GCA_037974295.1). Lineage (NCBI taxonomy): Eukaryota > Viridiplantae > Streptophyta > Magnoliopsida > Fabales > Fabaceae > Cicer > Cicer cuneatum. The sequence continues at coordinate 74,943,422 of JBBPBO010000001.1, read as the reverse complement.
TCCAAATGACTTAACCAACTTACTCATCACCACATAACAATAATTTTTATTCTATTGGTTTAATTGCAGTTTTAGTCAATATATTTTCACTCAATCATAAAATTGGTCTTCCTATTTTAAAATCCGATAATTTTGGTAACTCTATTATATTTTTTAACTAAAAAATGATGATATGATATAATTAAAATAATGTGACATACGATTTCATGATTTAAAATCATCTAAATACATTAATTATTTATATGTTATTAATTAAATTACAAAAAATGAATAATTCTAAAATTTCAAATTGATGTTTTTAGATGATTTTATTGCAATTTAGTGAGTATTAAGCATTCAATATCATTTATTCAAAATTTGATGCTGAGTTATCTTAATGTATTCTTAATTTTTGTGAGGTATTGGATAGGTTTGATATATAGTCTCCCCTAGTTTTTTTAATATATTTTTTTTCAATCGCTAATCAGATGATTTTTTTAATAAATAGTCACTTCTCTATTGATAATAGATCTTATTATCTCAAAACAATTATTATTTTTTGTTTTGTTTTATCTATCGTATTTCGGTGAAAGTCTAATTATTTTTTAAGTCAAGGGTGACTATGTTGATGAATCACATTAAACAACTACTTAAACTCAATCTCATAGTTATAATAAATCTATTTAAAACATAAATCATCGTTATTTTCTTTTAAAATTTTATTGATGATATATAATGTTATATATTTTTAATATAAATATTTTAAGAATTACCACAATTAAATTGGACGGTAAGTGAATTACAATATCGGCATTATTCCTTTTGAAAATAGCATGCGATGGACTAGTGTAGCTAATCAATAAGCAACAACGTGAGAATATCCTTGTTTGCTTTACATTCTTTATTATCGTAAAGGTAAATGCATGATATTCACATTTTTTGGTTTTATTGAGTGGCAACGTGTGGACTTGAAATTAATTTGGGTGGACTGTTTCAACTTCCAGTCCCAATATACATGGAATGAGGTTCTTTCTTTTGGCCGGAATTTAATCAAGAGTCGTGAGTTGTCTATTTCTATTACATTATGTACTATGTACTATAGTATGCAATTATGAAATTTTATGCATATTCCTAGGTGCTAGGACATGCGAATCACATGGAGGTGCCTAGCAAATTTAGCATCTTCTTGTTTCTAATCTAATACTATTATAATCTAATCTATGTAACAAAAAAAGGGCATTAAAATTTATAACGCGTTTAGTTGGACGGAACATGGAAAAGGATAATCAAACCCTTATAGTAAATAAATAATTATATTGTTTTCTTTGACAAATTCTAACGGATGACCAAGTACGTATGTTGCTTTTAAGAACTTAATTTCTTCTTATTCATATTTGGTATAGCAGACTTCACAAATTCAATCTGACACATTATTAATAGACTAAAATATCATAAATTTTGAGTTTTTTTTACCGAAATTTTTTAAGAGTTATGTTCTTTTATAAAAAGAACATTGAGTCTATAGAATTAATTTTTTTAATGGATGGCAGATCCAAAAACCTCGAAAGCTTGTAATTTAGTCCAAATCCATAAACACACTACATAATTTTACTTGACATATCTTGAAAGGTGCTTGTAATTGAGATGAATGTAGTAGAAACATAAAAATAATCAATAAAAATAATCAATTATTTTTGGGTAATACTATTAATATATATTTTATGCAGAAACTAAACAGCAACAAACAAACAAAACTCTCCCCTTAAAAAATTTGAACAAAGTAACATTCTCATAGTAGTCGTGCATTTTTTTTCCTCTAAAACCTCGTACTTGCCTTGAAGAAAGTATTCAAAGTTTCAAACTTCAAAATTGGAGAATCAACTAAAAAAACTTGAACCTATTCCAAAAAAAAAAAAAACCTTGAAAGCTCCTCCTGCGTTGAAAAGCACTTAAATTTTCACGCGAGTGACGTGGCAACGACTCATTGGTTGACTCGATCTGAACCGGGTCGGTTGTGGGACCCAAACAAAAAAAAACCCTTGGCCGGTAGTATCACACAATCAAGTCAAATTAGTCATCATAGGAACAAAAACCAAAACCCAATCCACATAAAAAAAAAAAACCAACCCAGTTCGATTAAAAACCCAAACACTCGCAAACTCGTCTCTTCAAATTCCTTCTACTCTATTCAATTAAATTCACCTCGTAGCTCTAACCTTATATAAAACCTCTGAACCAAACAATCAAACAAACATTAACATATTTTTCTCCGATGGACTCACTTCACTCTCAAGCTTAACAACTTCCACAACAAACCTTATTATCCTCACTCACACATTAACAAATTAATTAATTATATCATTTATAAAAATTGAGTTGTGATTATGTTTAACCCCACCGCGCGTGTTACTAATGAACCCAGTGCGGTTCTCGATTTAGGTTCCCAAATTGGGCGCTTTAACATCGATACGTCGTCCTTTCTAAACTTAACTTCCGAAGCTTGTTCACCAGCACTAATCTCCAATTTCTTGTACTTCAACAACGTAGCGCGTGGAGCAAAACGCACCGTTTCGTGTAGTTTGAAGGCTGGTGGAGGGTACAAGTTCAGGAACATTCTTCACGATTTTAACAGAGCTGTTAGGTTTCACTGTGAAAGGATTCCGATTGGGTTTGCTTCGTTGCAAATTGGTAACGGTGACGGTAATAATGGTAGTAACGGTAACGGTGAGGGTGATGGTAGCGATGTTGGAGGGAACTGGAATGGTACTGTTGTGGAAGATGATGGATTGAACTTGAATGGTGGTGATCGTGAGAAAGCTAAAAAAGTTTTGATTTTGATGAGTGATACTGGTGGTGGTCATCGTGCTTCTGCTGAAGCTATCAAAGCTGCTTTCCATGAAGAATATGGCGATGAATACCAGGTTTTCTTTTTTTTTTTTTATTAGTTTAATTAATTAATTAATTTTATTTATAATTTTGTAATGAGATATGAAGCACATATATTGGCTTGACACATACACTAGGACACAATGACACCGGTAATAATTTGAAAAAATGAATTAGTTGTAATCGAGGGGTCAGTGTTTTTATGATGTCAGACACTGAATTAGTGTTCGACACTGGTACTGACACCGGGACATTCGATGAGAAAGTGTCGGTAGTAATGAGGTAATGAGAAGAATAAACATGGCACTTATGTTTTTAGAGCAATAAGAACACTTTTTTAGGGTGCATTTATGTAAAGATTTTAATGAACAGTTTATCAATTGAGCAATGTGCTTAAACTGTTTCTATATAAGGTTAAAATTATTTTTTGTAAGCTATCATGAAGAGTTTATTTGAATAAGGTAAAAATAGTTTATGTAGATTTTAAAAGTAGTTTTTATAGGCTCTAAAAATACTTACACAAGTTTTGAGTATGTCATTAGTTCAAATGAACTCATTGAAATGATTCCTTATTCAGTAAGTTGCTTATAAATGCACACTTACAGAAGTACTTACACTATATAAGCTGCTTCTACACGCGAAGATTGTAGATTCTGCACAAACTAATTAGACAAATTATACATTGATAATTTATGACATAAATTCTTAAGTTACATGATAAGTTTAATATGCTTTCTACATGTACCATGTGCAGGCATATTTATGATTATTATTTTAGTTAGTTCTTTCATTTTGTAAAACCAGTATCCAAAAGGGATCAAATTGGTACTAGTTTTTTACTTTTGTGAATTTGATGATTATTTTATGAATGATAATAAATTCTGAATTGCATGTGAATGGTAATTTTAGAATTGATTTCTTTATTTACTTGTTTAAGTTGCTGGAATGTTACTGTGGAGGAAATAAATTTGTGTGTGTGTGAGATTGTGAGCGAACAGTCGTGTTTTGTTTACAGTTTACAGTACATTCTATGCAGGTGTTTGTTACTGATTTGTGGTCTGAACACACACCTTGGCCATTCAATCAATTGCCTAGGAGCTATAGCTTTTTGGTGAAACATGGACCATTGTGGAAGATGACATATTATGGAACTGCTCCACGTCTAGTTCATCAGTCCAATTTCGCCGCAACCTCAACATTCATAGCTCGGTGAGGTTTTGTTTCACTTCTTCACATAGCAGTTGCTACTGTTGTTTCTTGTGAAATAACTTCAATGAGAAAATAAAAATAAATGAATTAGTATCTTCCGTGGCGGATAACTGATACATTCATGAAGTGACTCACGCATGAAAGTCATTTCCAATATACTGGTCTAGACCGTCTAGCATTCACCCTGTTGTTTAAGTTATTAGTTACCTTGGATAATTTGATTAATATATAAATGTTATCTTGGAATTGTTTCATTGTTGTTATGGACTGGATTTCCAGTGGTGGAGATAAACTAGTTTCTTTTATCTAATACATCATAGTTTGTTTTTGTTCATGTGCAATATGCATAGATTTTTGGGTCTTAACCACGAACATACAATACAGGGTTCATTACAATAAAAAAGACAACATGGTAATTCGGCAATATTTCAGCACAGTTCTAATTTGATATTTGAGCACTACCTATATAAAGTGCATACATTCTCAAACTGTTGCTCTCTGATTGGTGTTGCTGCCGATATTGTTTGTTCTAGTTGTAGAAACTAATTTTATTTATGCTAATTCTTCTCAGATAAAGTATAAAATCAATTGTCAAAGGTTAAGTATATCCTATCTATTTTTACAGTGAAGTTGCTAAAGGGTTAATGAAGTATCAGCCTGATATAATAATCAGCGTGCATCCACTAATGCAACATGTTCCACTTCGCATTTTGAGGTCAAGGGGCCTTTTAAAGAAGATTGTTTTTACCACAGTTATTACAGATTTGAGCACTTGCCATCCAACATGGTTAGTTTAGTTCTGGTTAAGTATTTTCTTTTTAGAAATCTTACCAATAGTCTGAATTTGACATTTTATTTCTTGTATTTTTTAGGTTTCACAAGCTTGTAACTAGATGCTATTGTCCAACTACAGATGTTGCAAAAAGGGCACAAAAAGCTGGTCTTGAACAATCCCAAATAAAGATTTATGGCCTACCTGTTAGACCTTCCTTTATTAAGCCTGTTCGGCCGAAGGTATGTCATGTTCTTAACTTCATATAACTATGGCTTGATTGGACGACTAGTAGTTGATCAACAATTCTGGATTTAGAATCCAGTATGCAGTGGTAGTGTATTTATCATTCCCAAATGACCCGTTCTATTTAGTTTGATACAGTGAGATAGGATAATAGGACTTATCAAGTCTCTCAATTCGTTGTTTAGTTGTTTAAGTTGTTTGGTTTTTGGATTATTACTCGCAAGTTATCGACATTTATATGTCACTAGCCTTCAATATGCTAAGAGGCCTGTCAACTACAATCTTGGCCATTATTATTATTATTATTATGTTGGGGCTCTTCGATGTTTCAGAATTACAAATTGTTTCTCTCTAAACACACTGTCCTCTTTCATTTCCTAATTCTCCTTTTTTTGTATTCCCTTATGCTTCCAGTAATCTAGCAAGTTGCTTTTGCTCCCTTTGCATATCTCTCCTCGTGTCAATTGCTTGCAATATACATGACCCTTGGTCATCTTCAAATTAACAGCTCTCACCAAACATCTGCAGCTTCATTGTATGAGAGAATTCTTTGAAGCACACAAACCCATCATGATGGGATATAGAGGTGAAAGAGAGAAAATGTGGGGCGTAAGAAGGGGGAGAGAGTAGGAGGCTGAGGAGTGAGAGAAAAAGTGGGGAGTTATATGAGCTGATCCCACCTAGTGATATAAGGCTTGGTTGTTGTTGTTAATGGTAAAACATGATGGTTCATGATGAACCACAGCAGAGTTCACCTTATTTTACCCTTAATTTCTTCCTTTGTATGCATATAGAAAAGTTAATAATAGCAATTTTTCTCTCAATAATCAAAATTTGAATGGTTCAATTCTACAATTTATTTCTTTGATGTTTATTATGGGTTCAGATTCTTTAACTAAGGGCTGCAGTTAGGTATTGTAATATTATGTTAGTGTACATGATGATGGTAGGCTCGAAACTAGTCGGTGCATATGCAGGCATCATTTCACTCACTAAGATATAAATTTGGATCTGAACTGTAGTTTTTCCATTTTTCCTTTGAGACAAACCTTATCGATCAGTACACTAGGGGTTTGGTTGGTATCTGCTTTCACTTTTTGTCTGCTGACTATCTAACACAACATCCTCTTTTTTCTCGAGCATGGTGGACCAGCTATGCTCATAGTTAGTTCATGTTTTTTTTTTTTGCATTTAAATTTCTTGAAATCAAGTAATGTTGACTTTGTTGAGCTTCTGTAAATTTTTTCATAGGATGAGCTGAGGAAGGAATTAGGAATGGATGAGGATCTTCCTGCTGTATTATTGATGGGGGGAGGCGAAGGCATGGGTCCCATTGAAGCCACTGCTCGGGCACTCGGAGATTTATTAAATGACGAGGGGATTCCCACTGGCCAGATCCTTGTGATCTGTGGTCGCAATAAGAAGCTTGCTAACAAACTCAATTCTATTGACTGGAAGATTCCTGTGAAGGTATTGATACACTTGAAGTGTGTGTGTTTTTACTTCCTCTATCTTTAGTTACTTACTACTCTATATGCTTAAACTTTAAGTTTTTATCAGTAGTCAATGATGACTGACATCTACTAGTATATGCATGTTCTGATAGTTTTTCTTTCCGTATGAACCAAGGCAGAAGATTTATGGTGTATATTTTCCATCAAAATTTCTTGGTTTGGGGTGGGGGATGTAAATATGTTGATATGGAAGCCCCTAATTTATATTGTTTTTATCCATGGTTTAGGTCAAGGGGTTTGTTACAAAAATTGAGGAATGCATGGGAGCCTGTGATTGCATTATTACAAAGGTATGATCTCGCTGTTGTGACTTACTTTTTCTTACCTAGGTTATGATGATAGCTATTGAGTATTGGTGGATTTGTTTTTTGCTTTTGTAGGCAGGCCCAGGGACAATTGCAGAGGCCATGATTCGAGGCCTACCTATTATTTTGAATGATTACATTGCTGGACAGGTAATCTGGTTCTCATTTCACGATGTCTCGACCTTGTCATTATTTTGAACAAGTTAGCTTGCTCAATTGTGGCTAATTGTTGTTACTAAGTTTGAGGCTGAGGTTTGTAAGATAATTGGTATATTTTAGCTATTAGAAACTAGTTACATGACACATGAAATAGTCGCTCATTTTCCATAAATGTAAGCATGAATTGGAATCTTTCTCAAAGTATGAGTGGTTCTAGGTTCAAATTTCTGTGAAAAACAAATCCACCAAGGAAGTTGTGAGTGGAACAAACCCTGGGCAGGATCACCGTCAAATAAGGAAACCTGTGAACATTCCTCGAAAAACAAAATGAGTAGCAATGTTGATAAATATGTACTTCTTTAAATTGGTCTATCATGCATGCTTTTAGTAGTGAGGGTAGAGGGAGTAGGAATTCATATTATGTTATTGTAGGGTCTAGTTTTAGTTTTGATTGTTGGTAGTTGAGGGCTCCGTCATAAGTAAATATTCTCACTGACCTTTTCCTTCATAATAAAAATTGGTGAGCTGACAGAAGTTCCTTTGATTTTAGGAAGCTGGCAATGTTCCTTATGTAGTTGAAAATGGATGTGGAAAGTACTCTAAATTGCCTACAGAGATAGCAAAAATTGTTGCAGACTGGTTTGGTCCAAAAGCCGACGAACTAAAAGCAATGTCTCAAAATGCATTGAGGCTAGCTAGACCAGATGCTGTGTTCAAGATTGTCCATGACCTTCACGAGCTAGTAAGACAAAGAAGGTTATTACTAGATTATTCTTGTACAGCTTGACCGACATTGCGGCTATTTTTTCAAACAAGTATTTTGTGAAAAATGTAAAAGGCAGAGAAGGTGGTGTATCACTAGTAAAAATGCCACCATTTTCATATCAATGTTTAGTTACTCATTTGAAATTAATCATTAATAAAAGTAATAATTTTGGCTGTTTTCTTCTTAGGTTTTTTGTTAACTTGAAAATTTTCAGTTTCTTACTACTGACATATAAGTTGCATGTTGTCATGCTGTTACTAGCTTTCTATGTACTACACTTGTGTGACATGTAACTGCCGCAGGACATTTCGTTTTACCTTAAAGAGTCTCATAAATGAGATAAAACACGAATCCAAATACTAGGTGCCTCTCTCTAGCCAGATGTTAGCTGTTTCTATTTGAAACTGTTATTCCCCGACATGGAATCACTTTCTATTGTTAGTTTATTTGTTCAAATAATAACATTTTTCTAATCAATGTAATTAACTTTTAATAATATTTCACTGAATTCAAATTTATTACAAGAATTCAATTATCACAAGTTGCAAAAAAATGATGATCAAGCTAGGATGAAAAATGATATCACATTAGCGATTGCAATCTGGTAAAGTGCATGATTATATTTTAAGCAAATGTTTGTAACAGTTATAATTATACATCGTTGTTTATTTCATCTTTGGTTGGAATAATTCTCCTTACTTTACTCACTTTTCTGTAAAACTTCGAATTACTAGTGATCTAATTTTATGTACAAGGCAAATGTTAGATTATTGCGAATAGCTTTAAACACATAAGATTGTATGATTAAAGTGGGCTTGTTTGGTAACAATCCTTCTCTCACGACCTTATGAACATTTTTTATGAATTTCGATAGTTTATTTGTTATCAACTATCTGGTAGTTTATTAGCTATCTGTTATTAACTCACTCACTATTAGCTACGACTATTTAAAAGTGAGTTAATTTTCGAAATCCGAGTGGAGTATTGTCGCTTGTGTGTACCTTCATGTGGTCGTTGATATACTACATTGGGTCAGATGATACTGGTTCTTTAGCACCACAGTTTGTGGAATAATGGCTTGACTAACATTGCTCGCTAAACCATCTTAAGACCAGCCAACCATAGATAAAGCATAAGAACAAACATGTCTGATATCAAGTTATCACCAACCTCCTCTATATAACATAAGAAGATCTCTCAGTGCATCACTAGAAGACACAAAAATAATTAATTATAATTTTGTAAATAATTTTTTATTTATTTTAAATTTGTAATATTAATAATGTTAACATTATTTTTAATTAATTTCAATATTAATATTATGTTAAAGTTGCATCTTAATGATGTCACCCCTTCCTCATTTTTAAAAAGTGAATAAAAAATAATAAAATTAATAAGGAAATTGTATCTCGACTCAAAGATGAGTCACCCTAACATAAATAAAAAATTAAGTCTTCTTTTTTTATTCAATAAAAAATTATACGTTGAGAAGTCAGAAGTCGAAAAAGAAAAAGAGATTTATGTGATAGTATAAAATACAATATATTTTTTAAAAGAGGGTATTTTGGGAAGTAACTTGAAAATAAAAGGGGTATTTTTGATTTTTTTTTAAATTCTTATATTTCTTTTAAAAATTCCTAAATTACTCATAAAAGAATTTAATATAAAAAAGTCTTTATGAAGAATAATTATTTTTAACTAAACGATTGAATTCAAATAGTTAATGAATTTCAAATAATGATAATTTGTTCAAGAGAATTCAAATTGAATTATCAATGAAAGAATATTAAATCATATTTTACTATTTATCAAAATATTTTCCTTAGAAACCAAACAAATTAAAAACAATAAAAAAGATTTAAAATTAAAAATTAAGTTTTTTTATTAGACCGATATTATACTTATAATACGTATTATTTTGAGACAATTAAAGTGATTTTTTTAATGATGGGTGAACATATTAATTAGAATAGTTTGCCTCTTTTGTATATATAGGTGTCGTCTAAGTCTAATTAAAATAATGTTATAAATTTGGGTTTGACAGTTTTATGTGAGTATGAATTCCGCGATCTGAATAAACCCTCGTTGTCCTCACTGATACACAGATAATTCAATTCAATTCAATTCAATGGATAAAGGGAAGGCTGTGATCGGATCGTTGGGACGAAGATGGGCCGTTGATTTCTCCGATAATTCTACTTCTCGCGATATTATCGATCCTCCTGGTTTCTCACGCGCTTCCCTCGACCAGGTTTCTTTTTCAATTCGTTTTATTCCAAATTTCTCAATTAACCTTTTTTCACAATTACAAATATTAACTCAAAATTTAATTTTGTAGGATGATTCATCGCTTAGTCGCCAAAAGAAGGATGCTGAATCCAACTGGAAAGCTCAGGTTCACTTTTTTTATACATAATTTTTCTCTTTTCAAGTTATGGTAATTGTTTTAGAGGCAAAATCTGCAGTGGACCACTATCAATAGTGGTATTGATGCTTAAAAATCACTTACTCGAAACTCTAAGGACAATTCAAAAGTATAAGTTAACAGTTGGCCGGTTCGATTCGACGAGTATGAGTTTTAAGAAACACTTTCGTTTTTACTATCAATCAAGTTATTGTTTCGCTTGTAAAAATTAGGAGAATCGTTACCCTATATTTTTAAGGAAGGTGCGTTCCTTATATCTATTGTCCTTTTAAGTTTAACTCATTTTCCGCTTAGGTCTTTTAAGTTAATTTTATGTTCTTTAAATTATATTTTGTTTGTATCATTAGACGTTTATCTCAATTTCGACAACAATTAGTTCAATTGAAAGTTTCTGATCATTTAAAACTCCACCAAATGTTTCAACAATATGTCTCTCATACTAATCCTTTTAGTAAACATTCATCGAATCTTATAGATGGTCTATATTTGTTGATTTTCTTTATAACAATTTAAACACACACATATAGCCTTTAAAACAAGGTAATAAAGGTCTATCTACATGTCTTTAACTTCTTTCTAATGCAAAGTAGCCTGAATAGTCAACTTGTTGCGATGTTTTAATTAGATCTTAACATTTTATGATAATAATTCGAGAAAATTTTCTAATTAAAGAACTACATGCGTAATTTAATATATCTTAAAGGTTAATAGTGCAAATGAATTTAATTTAAAGAACCAAATTAGAAAAAAAATAAACTTAAAGGAGCTAAGCGAAAATTGAGTTAAACTTAAAGAACTAAAGGTGTATTTTTGCCTTTTATCGAAAAATCAATCAAGTTATTGTTTCGGTTGTAAAAATCAGGAGGACCGTTAACTTATATTTCCAAGGAAGGTTGTCGATCGTTGTTAAGGTTTTAGGTGACTTTTAGGTACTCTTACGTGCACTAGTGTTTAAAAATCACTCGAAACTAACGTTGAATCAGAAGTTTATATTAACGACTCTTCTCAACTTTTCGACTGAGTGATCTGATTGGTCGGTTCGACGAATTGAGTTTTGAGAACCACATTCGCTTTCCGTTATTTTTCTTGAAAGATCAAGTCATTGTCTCAATTGTAAAAGTCCAAGAGACCCGTTAACTTATACTTTTGAGAACGGTTTTTGGTTGTTGTGAAGTTTTAGGTGACTCTTAAGCATTGATCTACTGTGGAAGAAACATCGGCCTTGTTTAAGGACATAAATTCTGTAATTTCTGTTTTTAATTTTTTAATTATATGTTGGAAACAGAAAGCTTGGGAAGTTGCACAAGCTCCTTTTAAGAATTTGTTAATGATGGGGTTCATGATGTGGATGGCTGGTAGTACTGTTCATTTGTTTAGCATTGGTATTACCTTCTCAGCTCTTTGGCAGCCCATAAGTGCCTTACAAAGTGTTGGAAAAAGTACGGTTTCTCTCTCCAGGTCCTTTCAATGATTGTTATATTATTTGAGCTAGGTTATATAAACATAATTGTTATTTGAACATTAATTTGGGACACTTATATTTGAAACATTTCTAAATGGTTAATACAATTCAATAACTGGTTGATGAGTATATCAAGATTGGATAACTAAACTATCAACCAATCTATTTTTTTTTTAAGGGCTATCAACAGAACTTTTTTTGAAGGCTAATGAGGTGTAGAAACAGCTCAAGATCAACTGAACTATATTAACCATGAATTTGAATTTTATTAACTACAATTTCTGGTGTTCTGTTCCAACTTCGTAGAGACTTGAACACCTAAAATTTTCTGTTGGTTTATTGTGACTTATAAGGAATTGATCTGATAAGATATGTAATTGTGTGTTTGGATGAATTATTTTGTTTTCAAAACAGCTTTTAAATTTTAATCAAACACATGATTTTTAAATTGCGCTTTGTAATGTAAGGGTTTTAGGGCCTGTGCAACTTGAATTGTGGACACATTAATCACATTTGTCTGCAATTTGAAAAATTGAAACGCAACTGCGACCGCTGTTGGAAACCTTGATCATAAGCTTCTGGGATCCAAAGAGCCTTTGAATTAAAAAATAAAATGATTAACTCCCCCCATTTATAACGAGCTTTGCCAACCATGCTATTAGTTTTGGAGTAACTTGTTGTCTTCTTCATTCTACATGGTTCAGGTTTGTTCTGAGATTGTTCACGCATGCTTATCATTATTATTTGTTTTTTTTTTTTTTGCAGTGTTTGAACCTTACAAAGACAGTAAAGTGGACCTTCTTGGACCTAAGTTGTTGTTCATGGCCCTCAATCTGGGCGGCTTGGCACTAGGTGTTTGGAAGGTAATATATGTAATCATATACTCGTATTGTACCTTGACAGACAAAAATGAGTTAAATTTCCTGTAAATTCTTTGTTATTTTTGTAAGTATTTACGAGTTAAATTGCTTGTATGAGTTCTCAAGTTAACTCTGAAAAAATTGGTAAGCACCTGATTCTAGTAGTGAGTTTACAAGCCTAGGTATATACATGGTTTTGTTTACCTCAAAACTTACAGTTTTGCTTCATTTTGTTGGATACTTGGGTTAAATTGCTTATGTCCTACAATATAATGTTGCCACAAGTTAATCTAGATTCTCAGGTTTGGCACTCTTGCTTGGTGCCATGTACTTATTATCTTTCCCCATATTCATATGTGAGTGTTCTCTTCTGCAGCTCAATGCAATGGGACTGCTTCCAACCCACACATCAGACTGGGTGTCATCCTTACCACCTGCTCAGGTTAGATATTTTTTTTTAATATATTAAGTGCATGATACACTTTTATTTGTTTTATAATAAATTTGAGTCCTCTTAAAACGATAATTAAAACGATTGACACATTGTCTCGCTGGCTTCAAGGTATTATGACAAAACCTGGAGCATTTTCTAGCACCTCTTCTTTGATTAAATGAATGAATTCTACACTTTGTTGCTTTATTCTATTGAGTTTCAGCTACATGATTTATAAGTCTGAGTTCAATTTGATAAGTAGTTGTCATCTTATCATTATCTCATATTGTCAAATTAATGGTCAAAGATGGAGACAAGGTTCATTATTTGTCTTATTCTGATATACAAGGGAGATTACATTATATCCTTTATACCTACAAGTGCTACAATAAAATCTATGTTCAAGTCCTCCTAAATACCCTTAGGAAATGGCAAAGGTGTTGGGTTGCCACCTGATGTAAAGCCTTTACTGATTTGGGCACCGGCCACTATTTGAATCAACTTTCTTGGCATCCATTGGAACTCCTTTAGATATTATGGAGCCTAGAGACTCATCCTATCTTTCCTAAGTACATTTCCTCTCACTGGTATAGAATTGACTGTGTTGTCTTGTACTTTTTATGCTTGCATCGGGAATTAGATGTTGCATAGTAAATTTGGGAAACAGTACTTTAATAGTATGTTTAATCAGTTTTGCTTTATTGAAATGAAATTGTTAACATACTGTAAAAAAGTAATTTGGTAACATTAATTGCAAAAATGCTTACAAGTCATTTATTTCTATGGTGTTGATATCAGAGTAATGATAGATGAACCAGTCATTTGGTGTATAAAAGAACATATGCCATAATAAAGAATTGGTGCAATGCCGTTAGATTATAGTCAAAACCCAAACACATGCTTTGAGTTTACCGAATGAACTTGTGACCACTTAATTTCAGAAATGATTATTGATTTTGAAAATGGATCTAAAACTGGTTTTATCCACTAAAAAAATCTATGACTTGTTGGCATCTCTCCTCCTTCATCCTTTTTGTCAATTTTCCTTTTAGGATTTTCATGAGTTGCAATGCAATTTCTTTTGGTTTCTTTGCTATATGGGCTCATGACTTCACTTTTTCGTATCTTCAGGAGGTGGAGTACTCAGGCGGGGGTCTAAATTTTGGTTGATGCTCCAGTTCTTTCTTTTTTGGTGGCATTTCTTTGAGGAAATTATGAATTTGGTGATGTTAGCATGTTGTAATGGTCACAAAGGACCTCATGAGGCATGACTTGTTTCTTATTTATGAAAAATGTTACCAGCTCTTACAGTCACCAAGATTAGACAGGGTTTGTATTAGACTATTAGTGCTCCGAATAACTAAGAACACCGTATTTATTTGTATTTAGGAGTCTAATATTTGCACATTATAAATCTCTAAATCTGGCATACTAGAACCTCCCTTACAAAGAAGCTTCTTAACTATTGATTTATTTTAAATGCTTATGTTTATTCACCTAAATAGCTTTTTGTATTACAGAATATGGTTTAAATGTCCTTTATATTGGTTCATTTTTCAGGTAAATTAATGATTGAACATTTTGTTTATGTCTCCAATTATGAATCTCAATATACTGTCAGCAATCAGTCTTCCAACTATGGAGGATATTTCCAACCTTTTTCATTTTTCCTCATTCTAAGGGTTCTGGTTTTGTTCTTGTTTCCCATTTGTTAGACTGGGGACAATTACATTTACTGGAATTGAGTTATGCCAATGGCATTGACCATGAACAAATTTGGGGATGGTAGCATTCCATGACTAGAACATTATGATTTTCATTTGCTTCATGCATGGATTTGCAACAATCATATTTTGATGTCTTGAATTTTGAATTTGGTATCAATCATCACATTGGGTAACTCATCTTAACAGTCTTTGTTTAAAGGGTATAAGCAATGCTTTTTTTCAAGAAAATGTCCATAAGCTTGTTAATAGGGGTGAGAATAGGCCAGACTAGGCTTTGAAAGGTCTGAGTTTGGCCTACGATAAATTTTTTAGGCCTAAGTATGACCTACGACCTATCATAGGTTTTTTTTTTTTCCGGCCTGATCTAATCTTTTTAAAAGTCTAGCTTGGTCTGAAAGCCTATTTAAAAGCTTATTCACATTAAAACATTTAAATGTTATATTTTACATTTTTTTAAATAGACTAAATTGGGTATTTATATATAAGAAAAACTAATAAAATTATAATCAAATTTAATATAATAAAATAATATTAAAATAGTCTAATTGATAGACTTTAAAATAAACAATAATATTAATAAATAATAAAAAATAACATTAATAAATAATATATATATATAGGTCGGCTGTTAAGTCTAATAGGCTTTTATATAAGCCTGAGTCTGACCTATTTAAATAAATAGGTTAAATCTATAATTTTTATTAAACAGGTCAGATCAGACCATAAGCAATCTAGTTTCCATTATTTATTTCGTAAGAATGTAAAAATAAATACACTTTTGTTTTGTTGGTTACATCTATTTTTTTTAGTTACATTCAAATAAGTTATGTGAACTTAATTTATATATATTTTGAAACAACTTTGGTCCCTTACGAAAAATTATGTTTTGGGACTAAAATTGTAACAAATGTGAAAATAGGATTAAAAAATTCAACTTTAAAATAGAGAGATTATTTTCAAAAATATATTAAAATCAGAGGAGAAAAATGAAAAATAAAAATACTATCAGAAAAGTTGATACAATTTTTTTAAAAAAAAATTGATATATTTAGTTAAAAATTAACACTAAATATATTACTAAATATATTAGTTTTTAAAATATTTTGTTACTTATATTTTATTCTAGAGTTGTATTTTCCACTCCTATTTCAATGCTTGAGCTAACAACACCTATCATCTTCGCCTATTTAGTTCACTTGTGACATTAGAAAAAGAAAAAGAAAAGGAGGAGAAAAATGAAAGTAATTAGGAGAGTGCTATTAAATAATGTATTGATACTCTGATGCAACATTTTTCTTATATATATGTTCTAATTCACTATATTGATATATGCACATTTCATTCAAAGCTTTTACTTATCTGTGTTTACGTTTTCACCTACCTTTTGGCCACATTACATTCAGATGAAAATACTTTTTTTACTTTACCGTTCTTAGTCATATCTGTTTTTTTTTCAATTACACTCAAATATATTACTTATATGAATTAAGTTCTCGTAAAACTAAATTTACGTAAATAATAAATTAAATTATTAAAAAATTTAATTTTAAAATAAAAAAAAATTATTTTTGCAAATGTAATAAAAAATTAAAAATGCAATTAAGACTAAAAAAAATTGATAGATCACACAAAAATAAGGAGAGTGAGGTAAATAAAAGTTCCAATGAATTTATCTTGATTAAATCACCACTGCACCAATTATTTGTAATCTACATTTTGTCTCTATGCAATTGGTTTGATATTTTCAGTGTAATTAGATTTTTAAATTTATTATGGTGTACATTTTTATTTTTCAATCACAAGGAAGGATTTCTCATCCTAATGTGTGTGTGTACACACACACACATATATATATATATATATATATATATATATTACAAGGCAAATTAATGTAGACTTAGAGAATATGAAACATTATTATTTGGTTTTGTTTTTGTGTTTTATACTTTGCTATAACCCTAGGTAGTTTCTTAAAGCCCCCACAAATATTTTTAAAAAATAGAATGGGGGCAAATAAAAGTAAATTTTGTAATTAAATCAAATTATATTAAATAAGATATAGAAAGCTGTTACTAGGAAGGATTAAGCTATTGGCACCAATTGACATTATAATTCGATAAAAAATAATATTCTCTTTCCTTTATATAATTTTTTTATATGTATAAAATTATTAAATAATTTAATTATTTTATTTTATGACGGAAGAGTATAGATTATGAAAATGCATCAGATTCCTAATAATATATTTGATTTAGATGCATTAAATTAAATTCATTGAACATGGTTGTACCATTTTCTGCAACCAAAATCAGTTTGACTAATTCAATTTCGGTTTAGGTGTGGCAGAGAGAGTGAGAAAAAACAAATCTTCACACCTTCAGAAGCATTTAATGACACTGCAGAAATACAATGCATTGCATGTGGCACTGCAAATCCTATAATTTGCATCCTTGCTACAAACCATTTCAAGGATAGAGTATCAATCTGAAAAAGGCAAAAAAACACTTATTTAACCACAAACAATAACCACAAGCTAGCATATTTTAATTAGATCTAAAATCTACACATATCATATAGACCTTCATTCAAGATAATATTAATGTTTCTTCTTAGTTACAAATACCAATTTACAGTGAAGCCTATGACCTAACTTAGGTCAATCCCACCCTACATGCTAAGTACAAGGTCTTGTCAAAAACCAATTTAACTAGGTTATTTAACTAGCTTCTAAAGACTAAAATTAATCTAGGTTTTATTTAGAAAGTCTCGAGACCAATTTAAATAAATAAAAATAGTATAGAGATCAAGTTAAAGTAACTTTTAAGTAGAGTTACGATGCTTATTTTTTTGCAAAAGCAGTTGCCACACTTTTTTTTATAGAAAATAATTACACACTTAATAATTCAATATAAATAATAGTATATATAATATTTTTTTTTTGTTGCTATTCATATAATTATTTTTATAATGCATTGAAATCATATAATCTGATCCATTTTATTTTAAATGTTTTATTTGAGTTGTGTATAATTTTTAAAAATAATTAGTTGTATTGATTTCAATAATAAAATGAGTTTACTTGTTCTAATACTTTTATTAATTATAGTTATTAGAAAAATATTGTGAGTTGATATATAAGAAATAAGAGTATATTAGTTGAAAAAAAATGTAATTAATGTTGCATTTGTTGTGAAACTAATCGAAACAATGAAAAATATAGGAGAGTAGAGATAAATGATAGAAAGAGAGAAAAGTAGAAGAAGAGTAAGTGAATAGTATAATTCTTACTATGTATTTACTAAATCATATTTATAAGGGATAGTAAATGGACATTTAATAATGGGCTTAGTGGACCTAATATTCATAACACTAAATCTAGTGAAAGAAAAATAGTACATTATCCTTTGTTTGAGAAACTGCCTCATTAAAAATCTTAAGTAATCAAGTAATCATTTGTACTTGTTGCTCAATCATGTAATCGTTTATATTTGTTGCTCAAAAGTTTTACTTAACTATGAGTTATAGAAAGATTTGATATATCTATTTTACTATAATTTTATTCAAAATAACTACATATGATATTATTCCCGTAGAAACTTTCTAATAACTTTTTCTAAAAGAAAAATCGCAAATCTCTTGTATTTGTTGAATCACATATTTCAACTAAAATAGATTATTTACTTGTCTCATGTAGTGTTAAGACTTCATCATCATTTGATTATATTATTGTTGTGGTTTGTTTAACAGATCTCCATGAAATGGTTGTAGTCTCTCATGCCGCGAATAGTTTCATTTGTGATCGATATCATTATGAGATTTAGACGAATAACATGTACCTCTAAGATAACAAAGTATATAATTCACTTTGTTTCAGTGTAAAGAAGTTCACATGTTTAATAGATTAACAACAAACCATATGTAACAACAAATAATTAGCAAGAACATTATCATTTGATTGCATTGATATATAGTACTTTAGAACCATGTAGTAATCATCATTTTTTTTCGGCTCTAAAAAGACATTTCTCCGTAATTGGTGACCTTACAACATTCAAAGTGCACAACTGATTTAACTTGTTCACATATAACCATTTTAGAACTTTTGCTATATAAACTTCATAATTTACAAAAGTATTCTTCAAATATTTATTTTGTGATCTTCAACAAATCTTGATCTTTGCTTGATAATAATCTCAAACTATTTCTTTAAACAATCATAATTCAAATGATGTCATTTCCATATCCACATTTAGAAAATATTCACACAATATTACACAATGTCCATCTAGATTGTTTGAGCACATAAATAGACTTACTCATTTTGATTAAGTCATCTCTTCAATAGTTTAAATTGTATGTCTCATAGTAATTAAATTCTTCAAGGAGTTTTGTATAATTATTACTATAAAGTAAACCATACAACTACATTGTAACTCGCCCTTCATATAAATTGAGTCTTTGATGGCTACTTATTTTAATTAAGTACAAAAAAGTTCTTGAATTTTCTTCAGGTGAATATGTATTTCTTCACTCTCATTTTTTTATCACGCAAAAATTCAACCATAACTAATTAGTTTCATATCTTCATATGTGAGGACTACAAGGCCAAAAGCTTTTTTCTTTACAAAGAGAGCTTAATTCAATTTCAATTGTTTCTTTCTATTTTCAAAGCATTTATTTGTCTATAATCTATAATAGACTTTCATTCATGATCCTCATTATTATTGATCACATATAGCGGTATATAATATGCAAAAATTGTCAATGTTGACGTCATTTCGGTTGCATCATATATTCGATTCATAACATAATTTATTGAGATCTCTTTATTTTCACAAGTTTTAGGTACCTGATTAGTTTTTATGGAACTAAATATCAAATATGTCAAATTACTCTTTTTGAGTTTTCATATCCTCACCTGGACCATTTTTTTTTTCTTTTATGTTAACTTCTTTTCTTGTTTGAAGATTTTTATCTTTGGAATCGATTGGTCTCCCATGCTTCAGGGATGATTGAGACTCATTTGCAATATTATATTGTCTAATACGGACATCTATTTTAATAGAAGTATTAGCAATTGATATTTGTCTTACTTAACTTTGCAAATGAATTATGTGTTGAACTTCTAGTTCACATTACTTTATATGTGGATCAATATAAGATAATAATCTATTTCAACTAATTCAATTGAACTTCTGGTTCACATTTTCAGTTGCTTATTTTCTCTCTTTGAAATTTCAACAACAACAAGGTTTTGTCATCATCAAAAAGGGGGAGAATGTAAATATGCAAGAATACTTATGCTTTTGATGAAGACAAAGACCAAACAAAGTGATCAAGTTGCAAATTCAAAGGAATGAAATCAGTATAGAACAGCAAGATCAACACAATGATCTCCCTCGAGAATGGAGAACCATCGTGATCACCCCATTGATAACATTATAGGTGATATCAACAAATGAGTTACTACAAGGCTAAATCTCAAATATGCTTGTTTGAATATGGCATTCGTCTATCAGATAGAACCTTCTAAGGTAGGTGAAGCCCTTAAGGACAATCGATGTATACTTGCCATGCAAGAAGAACTAAACCAGTTTGAAAGAAACAAGGTTTGGGATCCTGTTCCAAATTGTGGCAATAAACACATCATTGTTACCAAATGGGTGTTTAAGAATAAACTAGATGAAAATGGTATAGTTGTTCGAAACAAGGCAAGGTTGGTCGCTCAAGGATACAACCAAGAAGAAAGGATTGACTTTGATGAAACATTTGCTCCGGTAGCAAGGTTAGAAGCAATCCGTTTATTACTTGCTTATGCTTGTTCTATGAATTTTAAATTATTTCAGATGGATGTCAAGAGTGCTTTCCTAAACGGTTACATCAATGAGAAGGTCTATGTCAAACAGCCACCTGACTTAGAAGACTTCAAGAATCCATCACATATATTCAAATTAAAGAAAACCCTTTATGGTTTTAAACAAGCTCCAAGAGCTTGGTATGATAGGCTAAGTAACTTTCTATGTGAAAGAGGATTTGAAAAGGGTAAGGTAGATAAAACTTTGTTCATTAAAAGGATTAATGATCAAGCTTTACTTGTTCAAATCTATGTTGACGATATCATATTTGGATCAACCAATAACGGATTATGTGAAGAATTCTCATTGATGATGCAAGGAGAATTTGAAATATCCATGATGGGTAAGTTAAATTATTTCCTTGGACTTCAAATCAAGCAACTCAAGAATGATATTTTCATCAATCAAGCAAAGTACTGCAAGGAACTGTTAAAAAGATTTGAGATGGAAAACAGTAAAGAAAGTGCAACTCCTATGGGTTTCGGAACTTATGTAGATAAAGATGAATCTGGTAAATCAATAGACATATCAAAGTATCGAGGTATGATTGGTTCTCTTTTATATCTAACGGCCAGTCGCCCAAATATTATGTTCAGTGTCTGCTTATGTGCAAGGTTTCAAGCAGATCCTAAAGAATCACATCTTGTAGCAATGAAGCGAATCATAAAATATTTAAAAGGAACAACCAATGTTGGCTTATGGTATCCAAAAGGTAGTATATGCAATCTTGTTGGTTATTATGACTCAGACTATGCATGATGTAAAACAGATCGAAAAAGCACAAGCGGCACTTGTCATATCTTAGGTAATGCTTTGGTGTCATGGTCCTATAAAAGGCAAGCACGTGTAGCTCTAAGCACTGCTGAAGTAGAATACATAGCAGCAGGGAGTTGTTGTGCACAAATTTTATGGCTCAAACAACAATTATGTGACTATGGACTTGACCTCTGATGCATCCCCCTAAGATGTGACAATACAAGTGCTATCAATATCACAAAGAACCCAGTCATGCACTCTTGAACCAAACATATAGACATACGTCATCATTTTCTGCAAGATCATGTGTTCAAGGGCAATGTTGAAATAACATTTGTGGATACACATAGTCAACTAGCAGATATCTTCACAAAACCTTTGCCTAAAGATCTTCACAAAACCTCTGCCTAAAGATTCATTTTTATGTATGTTAAAACTTTATGAAAATGGTTTGTAATGATTGTTGATGTATGACTTAGACATGTTTCATTTTTAAACTATGTTTTTGATGTTATATTCCCTACCTTGTGATATATTTTTATTCCCTATATACTTTATATGCTTGGAATATTTGTCTATTGTTTTCTTCCTTTTTGATTATGTCAAAAGGGGGAGAAAATTGGTATATATGCTATTGTTGTTAAAAAATTTAGGTTTTCAAAACTTTCAACCCATGATGGCATGAACTCGAATTCAAAGGGGGAGTAAGCATGAACTAAGGGGGAGAAATCAAAACTCTTTGAAATTTCAACAACAACAAGGTTTTGTCATCATCAAAAAAGGGGAGAATGTAAATATGCAAGAATACTTATGTTTTTTATGAAGACAAAGACCAAGCAAAGTGATCAAGTTGCAAATTCAAAATGAAGTCAACAATCAAGTCAACTATTGTCAATATGCTAGAAGACTTAGAGTTTAATGTGTATGATGCAATCTGATATTGTTATATTTCAAATACACATGAAAACCTTATACTTTTACATATGCATCAAAAGAATTTTAAAAATGTCAAAATGCATGAACAATGTTTGAAAATCAAGTTTACGACAAAAGTAAAAGTTGTATTCGACTATAACATATCGTAGCCGAATACAAAACTCCAGTTAGTAGCAAAAACTTCATATATGTATTCGACTACAGGATGTCGTAGCCGAATACAAAACCAAGTCAGTAGCTAAAATTGAACTTTTGTATTCGACTACGGGATGGTGTAGCCGAATACAAAATCAAGTCAGTGGAAAAATTCAGTCTTCTGTATTCGACTACAAGGATTTGCATTCGAATACAAGCTTGAAATTTTGAAATAAAACTGAACGTTATAGAAGTGTATTCGACTACACTCAGGATGTAGCCGAATACAACTGCGAAACAATGTAATTTTTCAGGTCTGATTGATTCTAGATCATTGCATATGTTCACCAAACTTCTAGGAACGATTGCCATTGATCTGAAGTGATGTCTTAGGAGTATAAATACCTCATAGGCTCAAGTTTAACTTAACAACTTTCAAAAATATTTTCAGAATTATTAAGATTCGTTAAAAGTCAGATTTTCATATTTCAAGTACATGTGTTGCATTTTCATATCATTATAAAGGCTCTCTATTGTACTTGAAATTACATTAGAATGTGATCATTATACAAGACAGCATCAACTGTTATACCTTCTTGATTTCAGTCAAAACCATTATCGTAAATTAACTAAGCTAGTGTGTTGTTTGAGGAAAGCAGTGTACTTTCTTCAAATATTGTAAACTAAGATAGTGGTGTGATATCTTAGGCAGATTGTTAGGAGTTAGTCACTAAAGTCTTTGGGTTAGACTTGTACCTATTCTAACAATAATTGGAAAATCTCTTGTGGTGTGCAAGAGGATTGGACGTACCATTGGTTATAAGGGGAACCAGGATAAATTCTTTGTGTTCTTTATTTTTTCTGCCATCTACATTTTACTATATACAATCATAGTCAGTAAAATAATCCACTAAGTCTCAAAAAACCAAAAAATTTGTAAACACCTAATTCACCCTCCTCTTAGGTGCGCTTATGAACTAACAATTGGTATCAGAGTAGGTTCAGAAAACTTGTTCCTCGATCCTTATTCATGGCTTCCGCACATCCAGATTTTAGAGATCGTGGTAGTAACTATAAATCACCCTGCTTTGTTAGGAACACTATGACTTCTGGAAGATACACATGCAAGCATATCTTGAGGCACAAGGAGATGATATTTGGGATGCAGTAGAAAATGGCCCATATGTTCCAAAGACAGTCATCAACCATGAAGAGCAAATAAAGATAAAAGCCTCATGGACAGATGATGACAAAAGGAAAGTGTTGTTTGACAAAAAGACCAAAAACATGTTACAATCGACACTTGGAATGGACGAGTTCTTCCGCATATCTCATTGCAAAACTGCCAAAGAAATCTGGGATACTCTTGAAGTAACCCATGAAGGAACTATTGAGGTAAAACGTTCTAAACTTAATACCTTATCTCAAGAATATGAACTATTTCGTATGCAGCCTCAAGAACCTATTCTGGACTTACAGAAAAGATTTTCTCATATAACCAACCACTTGACAGCGCTTGGCAAGATTTTCACTAATGATGAATTGAACCTTAAAGTTCTAAGATCATTAACAAGGGCATGACAACCTAAAGTAACGACAATTTATGAAAAGAAAAGTTTGTCAAAGATGTCTCTTTCTGCACTTTTCGAAAAGCTTCAAGAACATGAAATTGAACTTGGAAGGCTAGAAAATAATAAAAGTCAAGAAAAGAAGCCAAAGAGCATTACCTTAAAAGCGGAGTTAAGAGAGCAAATCGATGAAGAGAATTCAGATGAAGATGAGAACATCACCTTCCTTATAAAGAAATTTGGTAAGTTCCTTCAAAATGATAATACTTTTAAGAAAAGGAAAACTTTCAAGAAGAAGGATGTCTCCACTTCAAGTCAAAACTTCACTTGTGTTGAGTGTAGCAAGCAAGGACACATAAAAGCAGAATGCCCAAATATTGTCAAGAAAAGTGGTCACAAGAAGAAAGAATCCAAAAAGCCCTATATAGCATGGGAGGACAATGAAGTCAAAAAAAGGTACCTCTAATATATGGTACTTAGATAGCGGATGTTCAAAACACATGAACGGTGAAAAAATTTCAGCACTTACTCTTGAATCTAAAGGCTATGTGATCTATGGAGATAACAACAAGAGTAAAATTATGGGCATCGAAAAAGTTGATGCAGCTCCATCTCCTTCAATTGAAGATGTTCTATATGTTGAGGGATTAAATCACAACCTTATTAGCATTAGCCAGCTTTGTGACAAGGGTTACAAAATAGTTTTCAACAACGATGAATGCATTATCCGAAATGAGGTATCAAATGAAATCTAGTTTGTTGGTAAGCGTTTTAAAAATATTTATATAATTAATCTTGATGATTTGTCTTTAAGAATGAAATGTCTTATGGTAAGCAACAACAATGATGCATGGCTATGGCATAAAAGATTTACACATATCTACATGGATCATTTAAATAAGTTAGTCAAGCGTGAACTTGTTGTAGGCTTACCAAAGATGAAATTTATTAAAGACAAGTTATGTGATGCTTGTCAAAAGGGTAAGCAAACTAAGGTTTCCTTCAAACCCAAAAATATTTTATAAACTTCAAGACCACTTCAATTGATACATATGGACTTGTTTGGTCAATCAAGAACTAAAAGTCTTGGTGGAAATTCATATGGACTAGTAATTGTTGATGATTTTTCAAGGTTCACTTGAACCTTATTTTTGGCAAATAAAAATGAAGCTTTTAAAGCATTTAAGAATTATGCCAAACTAGTCCAAAAATAACAAGCAACCAAAATTGTATCAATAAGAAGTGATCACAGAGGAGAGTTTCAAAATGCTTCTTTTGTAGAGTATTGTGAAGAACATTGGAATTTTCACTTGTTAAGTTGATATAACTGAATCTATGATGTATGAATAAGTGTTTTCTCAACATGGTTATGTTTTTTAAATATTATTTTTCAGTAAAAATTCGACTTAAAAATAAATTTTTTCTTATCGTAGCCGAATACACTTAGCTTGTATTCGAATACACGTTTCCAGAAATTTTTGTATTCAACTACAACTAGAGCTACAACCAGAGTGTAGCCGAATACATATTCAAATTTTTCCTATATATATATGTTTTTCACTTTTATATGTATGACTTAGACATATTTCACTTTTTACTCATGGTTTTTGATGTTATATTCTCTATTTTTATGATCTATTTTTACTCCCAATATACCTTGTATGCTTGGAATATTTGCTTGTTTTTATTCCCTTTTTATCATAACAAAAGGGGGAGAAAATTGGTATGCTACTATTGTTAAAGAATTTGTAGGTTTTCAAACTTTCAAAACATGATGGCATAAACTCAAGTTCAAAGAGGGAGTAAGCATGCATTAAGAGGGAGAAAAGATCTATTCTTTGAAGTTTCAACAACAACAAGATTTTGTCATTATAAAAAAAGGGGAGAATGTAAATGTGCAAGACTATCTATGTTTTTGATGAAGACAAAGACCAAGTAAATTGAAAGATCAAGTTGCAAGTTCAAAGATGCTAAGAGAAATCAACATCAAGTCAACCATTGTCTTGTGCTAGAAGTCTTATTCATTAAAGATGTATATTTTAAGGTACATGATGCAATCTAATATTGTTACATTTCAAATGCACGTAAGAACCATGTTACTTCATCTAAACTCTAGCATATGCATCAAAAGAATTTTCAAAGTGTCAAAATGCATGAACAATGTTTGAAAATCAAGTTTTTGACAAAAGTTAAAGTTGTATTCAACTACATATATGTGTAACCGAATACAGATGAAGTCAGTAGCAAAAATTGCACATTTGTATTCGACTACAGCATGTTGTAGCCGAATACAAACTCAAATCAGTAGCAAAACTTCATATATGTATTCGACTACAGGATGTCGTAGCCGAATACAAAACCAAGTCAGTAGCTAAAACTGCACTTCTGTATTCGACTACAGTAGGATGTAGTCGAATACAAAATCAAGTCAGTGGCAAAATTCAGTCATCTGTATTCGACTACATGGATTTGTATTTCGAATACAAGCTTGAAATTTTGAAATAAATCTGAACGTTATAGAAGTGTATTTGACTACACTCAGAATATAGCCGAATACAACTGTGAAACGGTGCAATTTTTCAGCTCTGATTTATTCTGGATCATTGCATATGTTCATCAAATCTTTTGGGAACGATTGCCACTGATCTGAAGTGATGTCTAAAGAGTATAAATACTTCCTAGTTTCATATTTAACTTCAGAACCTTAGAACCTTTTTGAGAATGTTTAAGATCCAATAAAAGTCAAACTTTCATATTTCAAGTGCATATTTTACACTGTCATATCATTGCAAATGTTCTATGCACTTGAAGTATAGTTATATTATACTGTTATCATTGTACAAGAAAGCATCAAATGTTATACTCTCTTGATTTCAGTCAAAATTATTATTGTAAAATTAATTAAGTTATTGTGTAAGTTGAGGAAAGTGGTGTACTTTCTTCAAAGGTTGTAAACTAAGATAGTGGTGTGCTATCTTAGGAAGAGTGTTAGAAGTTTGTAACAAAATTCTTAGAGTAGACTCGTACTTATTCTAACATTAGTGGAAAATCTCTTGTAGTGTGCAAGAGGACTGGATGTACCCTTGGTTGTAAGGGGAACCAGGATAAATTCTCTGTGTTCTTTATTTTTCTGCCACTTACATTTTACTATATACAATCATAGTCAAAAAAATAAATCCACTAAGTCTCTAAAAACAAGAAAACTTCTAAACACCTAATTCACGCCCCCTCTTAGGTGCGCCTCTGAACTAACCAATTGAACTTCTGGTTCACATTTTCTGTTGCTTATTTTCTCCCCCTGATGTTTAGAAAATTAATTCATCAATTGATAATCTGCCTAATGGACTGTAAATAAGTCTCTAATTATTTGCTCAAGATACTTTATAATAGATGGAGATTCATATCAAATATATTTTTCCAATATTCTTTTAGAACTCATCTTAGTGTATTATATTGGAGCAATTGAAATATACACAACACATCCAAAAATTTACTAAGATGAGGAATACTAAGATTTTAACATAAAATTTAAGGGGGTGACTTACATATAGAAATTTGTTGGTTAGATGCGAATCAATATCTCAATATACATGATTGCATATTCTCAAAGTAGAATTTAGAAGTTATGATCTCATAAGTATTAGTCAGTCATACATTTAACTTTAGACGTATAAAGAATCAATCTTCAAGTCCATTTATTTTTTGTATGAACATATGCTAAAAGATTTTTTAGTATCAAATTTTAATTGATATATGATACTTATAAAATGTTTTATGTAAAATTTAGAAAATGATATTTTAGTCAAATTAGTTGAGAAAACAATTTCACAAAGTTCTGGTTGTGAGTTGTCAACAAACATACATGTGACTATTTAGTTTATATATCAACCAAAGTCATCAAATATCAATAATCAACGTGTATTGATCACACCACCTTATGTACTTTCTAAAAATGTGGAAAACTCATTATCTTAATTTGTCAACTTTTTTCGAGAATAGTAATACACAAAAGTTATTAAATTGAAAAATCTTCTAATTCTTTAATATATGTTCTCATATATTTGTAGCCTTTTTTTTTGCATCATAATAGATTCGGATGACCCAATTGGTTTTGCCAAAAAAACACATATATAAATTTCATGTTTACAATAATATATATTTCAAATTATTCTGATCAATTTGAATCAACAATGAAGCACTCAATTCTAGGAATAAAATTCAACCGATCATACGACAATTGACTATTTTTATCAATAACCACTCTTTTAATTCTCACCTATAAATTGTTATCGATGAATGTTACAGTAGATCCAATGAAAATCGAAATCATAAATTTGTTAGTAATGGCTATGCGTTTTTTTTTAAAGATCGCTTGGGAGATTGAAACAACAATCTTCTCATGGGTCTATAACAACCCTATATAATCTTTGATAATTTATAATTAAATGTTATTACAATCAAACAAAATATGAATATTAAACAAATATAACAAGCTTCAATGAAAATTCAACACAATCAGATTCAATGAATATTAAACACAAATAATAATATAATTAACTATATTTTGATTTATAAAACAATTGCAAAATTGGTTCAAGAAAATTTACTGCTTAATTTATAAAATATGAATGTTGCAAAATGTCTAAACCCTAAAAATAAGATTGATAAGGAAATCCTTCGTGGGACTTCGTGGGACGTATGAATATTAAATTCTTTCAAAATTAATAGAAAATAAATATTGAATTTTTTTTAAAAGTTCTTCAAGGACTACATAACGAATCTAAACAATATATAAAATAATTGTATGCATTCCTTTAAGGATGCATAAATATTAAATTATTTTGGAATTCATAAAGAATAAATATTAATTTTTTTAAGTTATTCAAGAATTATATAACAAATTTAAACAATATATAAAACAATTCTTTGTGCAATCCTTTAGGGATGCACGAATATTGAATTCTTCTGAAATTCATAGAGAATAAATATTGAATTTTTTAAAGTTCTTCAAGAACCACATAATAGATCTAAACAATAAATAAAACAATCATTTGTGCAATCACTCACGAATACACGAATATTAAAGTCTTCTGAAATTTATAGGGAGTAAATAAATATGATATATATAAAAGATTAACATATGAACATATACATTCATTAAATTTATTGTTTGGAGCTTCATGCTGATAATGTGTTGTGAAACTAATCGAAACAATGACATGAAATATGAGAGTATAGATGAAGGATACGAGGAGAGAGAAGAGAGATAATGAACAGTAGGATTCTCTTATTGTGTATTTTCTATTACAATGTGATAAATATTTATAAACACGTAATTAAACATATAAAATGGACCTAATATTTATAACAGTATTATTATTGTAAAATGATAAATAATTTAAGAGGGAAAAATGACAAATAAGATAATACTTATGTCCTATTTAATGTTTGATTTTTGCAAAAATCGATTTTATAAACTTTTTGAGTAATTAATAGTATTAGGTTACACATTAAAAAAAAAAAAAGTTTTGCCTATGTTTTACCTAGTTAATTTTTTCTTCTTCTACTTTATGGTTTATCATGCATAAAATTTATCTTCGTGAACCTCTTAGTTCTTTAACCTGCGAGGTAACGTGTTGGAGTTACATATTGAGTTTTTAAAACAATCAAAGTGATCTGTTTAATTACTAAATCTTATCACAGACGCATCATATTTTTACCCCAAGCTATACATACTCATTATTGCTGTGGATGTCACAGTAACTAAGGCTTTCTTTGAGAAGATCAAAACTGCTGAGATTGATTGCAGATAATTTTTATGATCTGATTGAAGGAGGAAAGAAAGTAGAAGAAAATAAAATAAAAGGAAAGAATGTCAATGGAATGAAAGTGAAAAAAAATAAAATAAAAAATAAGATGATTTTATGGAGTGAAAATGAAAGAAAATAAAAACATATATTTATTGAATGACATTAATACCCTTATATTAAAATAGATATTATTTTTTTTATATATATAATATTATATTTATATTTTTTATTTTATATAATATTTATTTAATTCATAAATAATGGCATACAAAAAAATAAAACATTAAATATGCTTTAAAAAAACGTGCACACGAGAATTTTAGAAAATAAAGAGAATTTTGTGATTTTAGTAAATTGAATTTTTTAAATTACTTTCTTCGCATTATTGGACAGAAAACCTTTTATTAAAGTAGCATTTTCAACTTATAACTGATGGTGATCATTATTTTTTTCAATTGTTTTTGTCAGAAGAAATTTAAATTAATATTTATTAAAATATTATTTTATATTACAACCGATAAAATTTGTTATTTTTTATGTAACTAGTAATCTTTTTTCTATTATGCTCTTCAATAATTAGTTATTTCATCTCGCACATTTATCTTTCTGCAATAAATAATAAAATATTATTGATAGATTAATAATTAATGTTACTTTAAACTTTAAAAACCACAGTGAAATAAATATAAAAAATTTCTGCAAAAGGAAGGAAGAAAGAGAGTAATCATCTTCCTAAAAATAAATGAAAAGTGAGGTTATTAGAGATGATAAGTGTGGTAGCAGCAGCAGCTTGCGAGGGTTTTCATGATGCTACGACGACTGAGGCCTATGCCATGCATCAAACCATGGTGTTTGCTAAGATTGTTGTCTTAGGAGAATGAAATTTGAATTAGGCAACTTGAATCTGACAAACGCTACTTAGGAGAATGAAACTAGACTTTACTTATATTTTTATCCTTCATAAATTATTTTTATTTTTAAAAATTCATAATTTAGAGACTTAATTTATATGATTAAACTTAATTTAGAGACTTAATTTTAAACGACTCATTTTATAGAATAAAATAAATAATATCAACAGTGGATAAATAAATCAATATTTAATATTATATTTACATGCACGATTAATTATAAATAATTAGAATTTCGACTTTTATTTTTTTCCGTTTATTAATTTTTTACAAGGATGGAATCTTAATTAAGAAGAGTCAATCACACCCCTGGTGATGGTAAAGACAATTATTGTGTGTCAAGTGGGTAAGGGAAATAGCATTTAAGAGTGTGTCTCTTTCGACCAACACCACACACAACAGTACAAGGGTTAGTTGGGTCAACCGGCTAGACCTCAAGATATTTTTCTAGCTACGCACCTCTCAAGTTTTTTTTCTTTTCTTTATGATATTTTTATACTTTATATTAATAATAATAAAACATTTACAAATAGATTGTTTTATAAAATAACATATTTTATTTTTTTAATATATATAAAAATATTAAATAATATTTATTGTAAAACGAAAAAATTGATAATATATATTTGTGTATATATACTTACTTCATTCTCAAATATAAACGAAATGTCTATAATTCAGTTAATGAAAGTTTATGAATTTGATTTAAAATTTGAATAAGATATAATAAAAAATAAGGTAAAAAATTTGGATGAGATGCATCAAGCAGTGGTCATAAATAATTTATTGTTTTCAATCTTCACTCACACCTCAAATTTATATTTCATTTACCATATATAGTAGATCAGTTATCACTGATGAGATCTCATCTGACTATGTATCCTATCTATATGTTGCAGTGTCTCTCTCTCTGTGCTGGGTTTATTACCTTGAAGAGACATACAGATGAAGAGAGAGAGAGAAAACACACAAGGATTTGGTTGGAATTTGTGTTGTGTCTTTCTTATCTTTTTTCTGTTTTGCATCTGCACTATTTATTTTAAACAATAAACAACTTGGTTCTCATTTTTTTTAGCATATACTGTTTTTTTTTCCTTTTCCTTTTGGCTGTTTTTTTCTTCCTCCTTTTGGTTCTGTTTCCATGATGTTTTTTCTTTCCATTAACGGGTATGTACTCTTTTCCTCAGATCTGATTCCATAATTATGAGTATTTTTTATTTATAGAATTGATGAATTCTTTTTCTTTTATTCTGTTAAGTTTCCATATCTGGAAATTAATTAAAGGTATTGATGAAATTACTATAAATGATTTGGGACATAGAAATTGACAGAAGAGAGTGAGCACAGATAGACATTTGGTACATATTTTCTGTATCATTTTTTTTCCGTGCTCTCTCTCTTCTATCATTTTTTATTTTTGTTAGAAACTTATCTGGTTTCTCTCAATTTCTTCCAAATAAATTAACCTAATCCAACTCTCATCTTAACAAAAACTTCTTTTGAATTGTGTGACTTTTGTGCTTGATTGAATTGAATATGCATTCTTAGATTAGTAATATTACTCATTGTATATTCATGATTCAATTTTATACTACTACTATTACCAAACGGATAAGTGTTACTTTTAAAACTACCATTTACCTGTTCGATGTTTCTATGATTACTGTGCAGATCTTAACTCTTAAGGGGACAACTTTTTTTTTGGAACCTCTTTCTATATATCTACAGTACATGTTTTATAAGTATATATTTCCTCCTGATTCAGTTAAAGTAAAAATACCTACTTTCACAATGATATATATTTAACATTATTTAGTTTTTATTTTATTTTATTGATTTTATGTAAAAAAAATAAATTTATTAATCTACATGTAGTTATAATATAGTCATCTACTCATAACATTAAATAATTAATTTATGGAGATTTTTAGAATATTGTTATTATTAAATATAAATAATGGTTTTAAATTATAATTGCATTGTGAATTTTCATATTAATGCAATTGATACGGTTAAAATTGTGCTTTGATATTGTTGCAGATACATCAAAATTTACATAGCCGCAATTTAAATTAATTGACATTTGTTTATGGAAAATGCTGATGGTTAACGTTATCGAAAAAGTTTGATAGAAAATATTATAATTTTTATAAAATCTTTAGTAAGAAAATAGTGCTTTTTTTTTATATTTATTTCTAACAAATATAAATAGTTTTTTATTTATAGATGAATTCGCATAAATTACTTTTTTTTTTAATGGATGGAGACATTAATTTGAATGCATTTGATTTACATTTTGAATTAAATATATTTTATTTTTGTTGATAAGATTTTGAACTAAATATATTGTATGTGATCTAGAGCATGATTCATGTCATAAAATGTAGGATAGGGTGGTCCTCCGATCCCACAAAGTGTGGTGATAACTTTCTTTTTTGCTCCCTCCGATCCCACATGCGCATGCGAACAATGTTTTACTCGGTAAGTGGCTCTTGTTATCATCACCTGAATTTGTGTCTTAACTAGATTCTGTTTTTGCTTTTTTCCTTTCATATTCCTATTTTATTATGATATATATTTTAAACATGAAAATGATGTGTAGACAATTATACACCTAATAAATATTTTAAGAGAGAAAATAAAATAAATAATGTAATATGTTAATAATATAATAAGAAGAGAGATATAACATAAATAAGGTGTTAGGTGGTATTTTGAAGTTAGAGGTGTTTGAATATATATAAAAGCTCAAAATAAAATGGGCATCATGAAAAGTTTTTTGTGTATATAGATAAATTAATCCTAGTATACAAACTTGTAGTACTTTAGAGATTTTATTGAGCAGTCAAACTCAAATTAATTGGGGTTTCTTTTATTTATTAGTGTTTTATTTTTTATGTATTAAAAATTACTTTTATTTTTCTCACTAAAGATCAAAAGAGGTCTCAATATTTTTCTCAGGATCTAAAAATTATTCTTCCTCTTAAATTTATTAGAATTACTTGATCATGATATACTTATATTTTTTCAGGAACACTGACCTTGGTTTATCTGACTATATGTAAAGTGAAGTGTTTCACTTTCACATATTAATTAGGTATTAGGTTTTTTTTTTTATTATTATTATGTTTTTTTACACTAGTTATTTACGTAGAATATATTAGATTTAAAGAGTAAAGTTCTTTTT
>JBBPBO010000001.1:74865606-74900932 GCA_037974295.1 Cicer cuneatum | reverse complement strand
GAAGATTCAAAAAAAAAATATTAAATTTTAGAATTAAATTTTTAATATTTTATTTTAAGAGTATTATTTTTAAAATTTTAGAATAAAAAAAGATTATAAAAAATAAAGACATAAGGGGGAGGAATTAAAAAAATAAAAAAAAAAATAATTTATAGAGGTGTAATAAATTGAAATTTTAAATTTTGAATATTTTTATATTAATCCAATTTAATTAAATTTCTTATTTAGGTTGTTTATAGTTGTTATGTTTTATTTAAATTTAAATAATAATATTTCAATTAGGTTATATTAATATGAATATAATTAATGTTGAATGATTGTGATAAAAGAATCAATTGTAGGGAGACGTGAAATAATTATATCATAAAATCGATTTTAAATAATAATAGTATAAATTTTTTTAGTGAAATAGTGACAGTCGTGAAGAAGTTTACGTGGAGAATTTTCTACATTGGCAATTTTTTATGAAAAATTAGGTGAACTGAACTAATAAAATTGAGGGCTGTCCCCGCCAAACAAAACAGTGCAACCAGACTAGAAGGGATGTACTAACTACTAACTATAAATATTATAATTTCAACATTTGCTGGACTAAAACTAGGAAATCAAATAATTTATATTTCATTTTTTTATCCCTCTATTATGTGTCTCTACTTTTTTTTTCCTGTTCAAAAAACATATTTTATAAAAAAAAAGTCTAACAACATAAAAATACTATCATTATTAGCAAAAAAATTATTATCATTAAATAGAAACAATTATTAAAGAAATGTACCAAAAAGAAAAAGGAAACAAATCAAAACTGTTAATCTTTATAAATAAATAATGAAAAGAGAAAAAATATCACATATATTAATATTTTTTCTGTCTCATAATATATTAAAAAAGTGAATGTATGTAATCTAAATTTTTGATATAGAGAGATTGTTGAATTAAAAAAAAACATAAACAAACAATTTTGGTTTATTTTGAGGGTGAGAGAGGACAAACAGCCCACAAATTTAATTTAAGATCTATGGGCTTGAATTCTTCCAAAACAAGAAAAACAAAAGAACAAATAAGTGTCCCCAATGATAATGAGTTAGTGAGTTAAGTCGACCAAACCTTCTTCTCACATCTATTATTAATTGTATTCTTTAATTTCATTATTAGAAGGGTCCCTCCCAACTAGGCTCCCAACCTTTAACGTGGCCTTCCATTTCACCTATATAATTATAATTTAATCACATTTCAATTCCGTGTGCTCTTCAAGTAAAATAAAAACTAACAAGTGTTCCAATGGTTGCCAGCCAAACCGTCACTCCTTTCCCTTTTATCATTCCCTTTAATTAAACCATCAAAATCCCAACCAAACCCACTTCCTTCACACAACACAACCAAAATTCCTTCACTCCTCTTCTTCCTTTCCTTAGCCTAACTCCTCAACACCCTTCAAAAATTCCCCACAAAAAAAAAAAACCATTAATCATGCTCTACTCACTACCATAATTTTAATTTTAATTTTCCAATGGAGGAATTAAAGGCAAACATGTTATTCGGAAAATATAAGATGGGAAGGGTACTAGGCAAAGGAACATTTGCAAAAGTATACTATGGAAAAGAAATTGAAACTGGTGAAGGAGTAGCAATAAAAGTAATCGACAAAGACAAAGTGAAAAAGGAAGGAATGATGGAACAAATCAAACGCGAGATTTCCGTGATGCGGTTAGTAAAACATCCAAACATCGTTAACCTTAAAGAAGTCATGGCAACGAAAACAAAAATCTTGTTCGTCATGGAATACATACGTGGCGGAGAATTATTCGCCAAAGTGGAAAAAGGAAAATTAAAAGAAGAAACAGCTAGAAAGTACTTCCAACAACTAATAAGCGCGGTTGAATTTTGCCACAGCAGAGGAGTTGCACACCGCGATTTAAAACCTGAGAATTTGTTACTTGACGAAAACGGAGACCTTAAAATATCCGATTTTGGTCTCTCCGCTTTGCCGGAACAGCTTCGTCAAGACGGACTTTTACATACTCAATGTGGGACTCCTGCTTACGTGGCACCCGAGGTTGTTAGAAAAAAAGGTTATAACGGCTATAAAGTTGATACTTGGTCTTGTGGTGTTATTCTTTATGCTTTACTTGCTGGTTTTCTTCCTTTTCAACATGAAAATCTTATTACTATGTATAATAAGGTTTTCAAAGAAGACTATCGATTTCCACCTTGGTTTTCTCCTGAATCAAAGAGATTAATCTCCAAGATTCTAGTTGCGGATCCTGAAAGAAGAATAACTATTTCTTCAATTAAAAATGATACATGGTTCAGAAAAGATTTATCATCATTATCAACTATTTATTCCAAAGATGATTTGGAATCTGAGGTTGTAGTTATTAATTCTTCGCCTAAATTCTTCAATGCGTTTGAATTTATTTCTTCTATGTCTTCTGGTTTTGATCTATCGGGTTTATTCGAGGAAAAGAAAAAGAGAGGTTCTGTTTTTACTTCCAAGTGTTCTGTTTCGGAGATTGTGTCTAAGATTGAAAGTGCTGCCAAAAGTTTAAGGTTTAAGGTTGGGAAGGTTAAGGAATTTAAATTGAAGTTGCAAGGGATGATGGAAGGGAGAAAAGGGAAATTAACTGTGACGGCGGAGATATATGAGGTGGCGCCGGAGCTTGCGGTGGTTGAATTTTCTAAATGTTCCGGTGATACCTTTGAATATGTCAAGTTTTTTGAAGATGATGTTAGGCCTGCTCTCAAAGACATTGTTTGGTCATGGCAGGGTGAATGATGCCACGTGTACTGGTAACATGGCTTTTGGGTTGATAATATTAATATATTTTATAATTATTAGTAATATGGATTCTCTGAATCTTGTGTATATAACATTAATGTGGTATATATAATATAACAATATAGGCTAGAGTTGGGTGTTTCTGTTTGGATAAGTTCCAACAAACTATCTTTTTTTTTTTAACGACTTTTTGTGCATTTACTAGTGCCTTGAATGTTATACAGATAATTAGGATTTTGGTGAGACTGTACACACTCCTCCCTATAAGCCCTCAATTTTATAATAATTAGTTTAAATTTGAGGAAGAAATAACAAAACAATTAACTATTGATGTTTTGTATTTAACAAACTGTTGATGTTCTGGTATTTAATTTTTTTTTTTACCTTTGTATATTTCATGATATTTTTAATTAAAGAAATATATGTAGCACGTACACAAATAAATTTGAATTAATTTTGATTAAATTTAACACTTAAATTGATTAATTTTATTTATATTGAATGAATTTTTAACCTACAGTCTTACTCGAACTAAATTAAATATTTTATATTTAAATATTAGATTTAAATTTTAATACTAGAACATATTCATAATCACAAAATTTCATCATAGCAAATTATTTAATTCTTAAAAGATATCTACAAATACAACAAAATATATAAAACAACAAAATCAATAACAAATTTTTAAATTAAATATAACAACTAAATTATATCTATATATATATATATGTGTGTGTAATTTACATCATTGAGTTGGATTTGTAGTATGTGAATTTAAAATATAAAATATAAATTAATTTGAGTAATTATATTAGCGAGTTGAATTATATCTATAGATTACCTCCAAATAAAACGAATGTGAGAAAATTATTTTCTTTCTGAACGCAGTCACCTAAAATTGAATTTAGTAAGATATTCTTTTCTGTATTTTTATTCTGATGATATTTTTTTATAAATAGATGTTGGAAAGTAAGTGAGTTGGGTTAATTTATAGATTTGAACTGATCTTTCTGGTTTGTTTTATTAGGCGTCTCTCATCTCATTAATAGATTTATTAGATTAGTTTTTATTATTATTTGATTCTGGATGAACACAATAGAGTGTCATTATAATTTGACCATTTATGACGGACTATATTTTTTCACCTTAGATGAGATCATCCTACTAAATCTTATCATAGTTCATCCACATTTAATCCATGAATTCAATCTTTTCATTGTACTCTCTCATTACACCTACCATAGCCCCCAACTATTTGTTAACCTTAAACACGAAATGGATTATGATATTTCCTTTATCAAAGTTGTTTGATTCTTTGCCTTTTTCTCTTCCATTTTCTTTTTGAAATGCTTTTTTCTCTTCCAAATTCATTTAAAATGTGGTGTCAAAATTCTTTTAATTATTTTTAAAAATTGCAAGTAACACTTTCTAACACAAATCTCAACACACACTCTTTGTTATTATTTGAATTTTTAATGGGATTTACTAAATTAATGAAAGCTCCACATAATTTTGTGGGTTTTATGATAGTTTCAACCAATAAAATCAATAAAAAAAAGGTGTTTATGAATGATTGTGATATATTAATTATGTAAATATTTTTACATTGTTAGCATGGCAATTAAATTCCTTTGACATTTTGTACCTTAATCTACAATACGATAAGCAAATAATTTAATACTTACAATTTTCAGAAAGTTGAAGACCTCCCATACAATTTTTTCAAAGATAAATTATATGCTATTGCACCAAAAATTTCCATAATAGATTCTAACTCTTTTAATGATACACAGTTCCTCAAACCTCCTAGTATACTTAACATGATGAATAAGACGGTAATTACGGAATCCAAGATCTTCAATATTAAGTACTTTCTCCATTATTGAACTTTGGTGTTTTAATTTTGAATACAAATATTAAGAAATAATAATTTTAGGTGATTTTTTTAGCCTTTATTTATGAAGTAAAAATATAATTCATTTAATGTATGTTTTTGAATTTTGAAGGATATAAAAGGAAAAATATCATTAATTGTAATTTGATTATGTTCTAAAAAAACCAAAATTATGAGACAAAAATAAAATATTTAAAAAATAAAAAAATAGAAAAGCAGGGAGTACAATAAAATGCACAATTGGCAAATTTTAAAGTATGTTGCGAGAGGTTTCATCTGATTTTAGTGTATATGAAAAGTCAAATACAAAAAAGAGGATAATTCTTTAAATAAGTTTATGTACATATTTCGAATAATTCTTTCCGAAAACCATGGGTGCCAAAAATAATGGGGGGTTTCAGATTTGAGTTAGGCAATTCTACTCTTCTCTCTTCTCCCTTCTAAAAAAACAGTGTTTAATAAAATTTCGCGTAAACAGTTAACACAAATTATTTATTAAATATTATTTTATAATAATAATTACGATTATATAATAAAATAGAGATAATAAAATCAATAATTTTTATTAATTTTAAATATAAAATTAATTTACATTTAAGATATATAGTCTTTTTTTGGAATCAAACATAATTATTCTCATTCTAAAAATATAGTCGTTTTTTCAATCAAACAATCCCAAAATAATTATTCTCTTTTTATTCACTTTCCTTAAAATTAATTTACACTTAAAATATAGTCTTTTTTTTATCAAACATAATTATTATTTTTTCCAAAGATATATAGTATTTCTTTATCAAACAATCCTAAAATAATTATTGTTAAAATGCTTGGAATAAAGATCTCAATGTTGGAAAATTGAATACTTCTTTATTAATTAAAGCTAGAGCCTTTAAATAGCCAAAAATACAAAGACAGAAGTACCAGACGAACCGGTACAGTACACCAGACGAAACGGACAAACAGACTTACCAGAAGCAAAAAACGCGGCCAGAAGCAGAATTACGCGCCTGCTTACTTGGTCTCCTAACAACATAATTGAAATCTAATTATTCTAACCTATTATTTGCCACGTTTATTATCCAACTAAAAGACTAAATCAACAATTAAACTTCTAATTAATCTGACAATTACTTCCTAAAGTAGACACTCGAGCTGACTATGTGGCCCAACAATCGCTCCCCTAAACTGAACATGTCAGAGGCATTTCAGTTTACTTCTTCAACTGACTTCATTCCAAGTGCTTTTCTGAGTTTCTCAAACACTTCCAGCTTCATTGATTTAGTCATAATGTCAGCCAACTGCTCAGTTGTACCACAATATTCCATGTCAATTATTTCATCCTTCGTGAGATTCCTTAAAAAGTGAAACCTGACATCAATGTGCTTACTCCTACCATGGAAGACTGGATTCTTTGCAAGTTTTATTATGGAAGAATTATCACATAGTATCTTGACACATCTACTCTGTGTGCCTCCAATTTGTTTAAGTATTTGTTGCAACCAAATGCACTGACATGCACAAGAAGCAGCTGCCACATATTCTGCTTCTGTGGTTGAAAGTGTCACAACTGGCTGCTTCTTTGATGACCAAGCTACTGCTACTGCTCCTCCACTTAGCATGAAAACATACCTAGAGGTGTTTTTTCAATCATCCAGATCTCCTGCATAGTCACTGTCCGTGTAGGCAAGCAACTCATCTTTACATCCCCTTTTGTAGAATACACCAAACTCAGTAGTAGCACTGATGTATCTTAGAATTCTCTTAGCTGCCATCATGTGAGACTCCATCGGGTTGGCCATAAAACGACTTATTAGACAAACACTGTAGGCTAAATCAGGTCTTGTGACAGTCATGTACATCAGACTTCCCACCATTTGCTTGAATAAGGTTGCATCTACCTTCTTACCATCTTCTTATTTTGTCAGTCTATTGCTTCCTGGAACCATGGGATTCTTGACTCCATTGCAACTTTCTAGACCAAACCCTTTTAGAACTTCTTCAGCATACTTCTTCTGACCAATGTGAATACCATTGAAGTTCTGCCATATTTCAACTCCCAGAAAATAATTCATCTTGCCCAGATCAGTCATTTCAAACTTCTTTTTCATAAACTCTTTGAACTCATTTATCATAACTGGATCGTTGCTAGTAAAAATGAGATCATCAACATAGAGACTTACAATTAGGATCTTGTTCTTTTCTTCTCTTTTGATGAACAAGGTGTGCTCATAGCTGCTTTTCTCAAACCCTTCCTTAATGAAGTAGCTTTCAATTTTGCTGAACCACGCTCTTGGTGCCTGCTTTAGACCATATAGTGCTTTCTTCAATTTGTATACTTTCTTCTCTGCCCCACTGATCACATACCCTAGAGGTTGAGTAATGTAAACATTTTCATTCAGCTCACCATGAAGAAAAGCACTTTTGACATCAAGCTGAAAGATTGTCCAACCATTTCTTGCCGCCAGAGCTATCACTGTTCTAATAGTATCCCACCTAGCAACTGGAGCAAAAACTTCATTATAGTCTACTCCTTTCTCCTGTGCATATCCCTTAGCCACAAGACGAGCTTTACACTTATCTACTTCACCCTTCTCATTTAATTTGGTTTTATAGATCCATTTTACACCAATTACTTTGGCCTCATTTGGTGCATCAACAAGCTCCCAGGTTTCATTCTTTACAATAGCATTGAACTCCATATCCATTGCATCCCTCCATCTTTTCAATTTTATTGCTTCTTCATAATAAACAGTATCATCAAAGGATATAAACAGAGCTAGATTTTGTACCTCTTCATCTTTTTCTGATAGTCCTTCTCCACTTATATAGTCTTGAAAATAGTTTGGAGCTCGAGTGACTCTTCTTTCTGGAAGTGTAGATGTGGTAGTATCACTGGAGATACTACTGTGACCAGAAGCAGTATCACTGGCAGTACTACTTTGACCAGATTCTTCTTCTTCTTCACTTTCTTCATCACTAGAGGCATATGTATCTTCATCAACGTCTCCCCAATCAAGAATGTCATTCTTAGCTTCTCCTTTTGTCTTTCTCCAATCCCAGCTTTTCCCTTCTTCAAACACAACATCTCTGCTAATTATCACATTCTTTGTAGTCGGGTTGACCATTTTGTATCCCTTAGACTCTTCACTGTACCCTATCAACACACACTCTTGACTTCGAGCGTCCAACTTTTGACCTCTTTGCATCTGGTACATGTACATTTCCTACACATCCAAACACTCGGAAATGATCAACATTAGGTTTAACTCCACTCCAGCATTCTTCTGGTGTTTTATTCTTTACAGCAGAAGTTGGACTTCGATTGAGAATGTGGCATGTCGTTCTCACAGCTTCTGGCCAGAATGGAGTTGGCATCTTCTTGTCTTCTGGCAAGCATCGCACCATGTTAAGTATGGTACGATTTTTACGTTCTGCAACTCCGTTTTGTTGAGGAGTATAGGCTGTAGTCAGTTGTCTCTTAATACCATCGAGTCTGCAGAATTCTGTGAATTCTTTGGAGGTGAACTCCCCTCCTCTGTCTGTTCTTAGTCCACAAATGGATAGACCAGACTCATTCTCCACAATATTTTTGAAGCTTTTAAATGTTGTGAAAGCTTAACTCTTTTCATTCAGAAAGTAAACCCAGAGCTTGCGACTCAGGTCATCAATAAAAGGTTAGTAGGTACCTTTTGTTACCATATGACTTTGGAGTGATAGGTCCACAAATGTCTGAGTGTACAAGTTGTAGCTTTTGAGTTGCTCTCCATTTGCTTTTCTTAGGAATGATCTTCCGATGTTGTTTCCCTTTCATACAGCTTGTACATACATAGGTTGACATCTGAAACTTGGGAAGTCCTCTGACAAGTTCCTTCTGGTGTAGTAAATTCAGATTGGTAATGCTCAAGTGACCATATCTCTTATGCCACAAGTCACCAATATCATCACTTCTCACATTCAAACATGCAGAAGATGTATCCATCAGAACATTGGCTCGAACAACAAACATTCTATTAGAGGTCATACGTGTGTGCATGATTAGTCCTCTTCTAGAATGATAAAGTCTGCATTCTCCATTTTGTATCAGGATAGTTAACCATTTCTCTTGTAGTTGACCCATACTCAACAGATTGTTTTTCAACTCAGGAACATAATAAACTTCAGAGATCACCTGAGTTGCGCCTTCTACTTCAAGTCTGATGTTGCCCTTCCCTTTCACTGGCATTCTGAGATTGTTTCCCAGTTTCACTGAATGACTGAATTGTTCATCCAGCTCCACGAACCATTGCTTGTTTGTTTCCTGTCATATGGTTAGAGCAGCCAGAATCAAGAAACCATATTGCCTCTTTCTTTGACTTGTTGATCTCAACATAGGACATCAGCAGAAGTTCTTCCTCCTCATCCAATTCTGCATAATTGGCTCTTCTGTCCCATTCTAGACACTCATTTTGAAAGTGTCCCAGTCTGTGACATTTGAAACATTCAACTGTAGCTTTGTTGAAAGTTTGTCTGCCTCGTCCTCTACCTCGTCCTCCTCTATTCATGCCTCTGCCTC
Organism: Cicer cuneatum; assembly: GCA_037974295.1. NCBI lineage: Eukaryota > Viridiplantae > Streptophyta > Magnoliopsida > Fabales > Fabaceae > Cicer > Cicer cuneatum. The sequence continues at coordinate 74,891,707 of JBBPBO010000001.1, read as the reverse complement.
TGCCTCTGCCTGATCTTTCATCATATGTTACTTTTAACACTTGTTCTTCTTCCTGTTGTCCCAGCATCCTCTGTTCATGAACTAGCAAACTTCTATGTAATTCATCAATGCTTAAGGTACTTAGATCATTTGACTCCTCTATTGAGCAAACAACATAGTTGAATTTGGAGGTCAATGATCTAAGTATCTTACTAACTACTATACTTTGTTCCATCACCTCACCATTTGTTTTCATTTTGTTGACCACGGCTAGAGTCCTTCCCAAGAAGTTATCTACTTTCTCTTCTTCTTTCATGGCCAGTAACTCAAATTCCTTCCTCAAGGCTTGAAGTTGTGCTCTTCGTACCTTCGTGGACCCTTGATACTTGTGTTTCATTGAGTCCCAAATTGCTTTCGATGTTTCCTTGTTAAGGATTGTCTCCAATATTTCTCTGTCAATAGCTTGGAACAGATAATTTTTCACCTTTAAATCTTTGAGTTTGGCTTCCTCCACACTCTTTCTCTGAGCCTCACTTAGTGGTGTATTTCCAACTACTGGTGGTGGAATTCCTTCGTCCACCAGATTCCACATCTCCTTGCTCCTAAGGAAATTCTCCATTGTCATTGACCAGTAATCATAATGGCCATCAAATTTGGGAATGGACGGCTGCACGAACCTTTCTGAGGTTGACATGTTAATTTCTTTTGTGTTTTACTCACACACTCAAACTCTCGTGTTTGTTATGGACTTCACTTGTCCTCACACACTCTCACGTTTATCAGGCCTCTTTCGAAGCTCTGATACCAAATGTTAAAATGCTTGGAATAAAGATCTCAATGTTGGAAAATGGAATACTTCTTTATTAATTAAAGCTGGAGCCTTTAAATAGCCAAAAATACAAAGACAGAAGTACTAGACGAACCGGTACAGTACACTAGACGAAACGGACAAACAGACTTACCAGAAGCAAAAAACGCGGTCAGAAGCAGAATTCCGCGCCTGCTTACTTGGTCTCCTAACAACATAATTGAAATCTAATTATTCTAACCTATTATTTGTCACGTTTATTATCCAACTAAAAGACTAAATCAACAATTAAACTTCTAATTAATCTGACAATTACTTACTAAAGTAAACACTCGAGCTGACTATGTGGCCCAACAATTATTCCCTTTTCTGCACTTTCTTCCCCTATTTTCTATATTTATTTTCTCCCATTATTATTTTTCCAAAGATTCGGTAATGTCATAATCAGTCTTATACCATTGTTTCTTCTACACAATTATTGTAGTGCAAGTACCTTTCTTCAAACTTCAAAATACCTTTTTGTTTGACATTTAGCGTATGGATACATTTCATATGAGCCAATAAAATTACGACATCATAACTATTCCTTATCTTACTTTTTCGGACAGACAAATAATTGTGCTTGTTCGTTAGGATAAGGTTGTTCGGTCAATTCAATGCCTTCCGATAGTTAGGAGGTGTCGAAGTGTTGTTTGGCGTTTAATTAAAGGAAATAATGTATAATTGTCTGCGGTTCAAAGAAGAACAGCCAAAACATGCAGTTAGTTTAGTTACATCTAACGGTTGATGTCTAAAAAACATGTTTTATGATCATTTTTGGTTATAAATTACTTCTATTATATGGTGGAGAACGGGAGATAATATAGAAAACAAGTGGAGAAGAACGGTACAAGAACAGAAAATAAATACTAGATGAAATAATTCAGTATTTTGCCACCACACTACTCGACTTTTGTATAATTATCTTGAAAATAATAGTGTGCATAAAAAAGTGATAGTCTTTTATTGAATTTTAGTATACAATCATTTTATATTGTATAACTATTAAATTCAAAACAAAATCATGTTTTTTACTTTATTCTTTTAAAACATTTAATATTATTTTACTATTTTTCTCTCTCATTTTCTTCAAAGAGTTTAGTTTTGCTTAATTTGTTTTTATTTGGTCTCACTAGTAGCCGAAATAATCGTGTAAAAGTGGATATGAATATGAGTTTTACGTCGGATCAAAATTATATCAACAACGTAAACTTTAGATAAAGGGAGAATATGTTATGATAAATTGCTGGATATTCATCTAAGTTTCATATCTGAGTAGTGTGAATAAAAAAGTAGTGAGTTATTATAAATTAATATATAAACTTAATTTAAATTTTAGGTTAAATAACACATGTGGTCACTTAATTTAATTTCAGTTAATGTTTTAATTTTTTATCTTTTTTTTCTTTCGATTTGGTCTTTTATTTTAATTTTAAGTGACAATTTGATCTTTTATATTTTAAAATGTTAACAATGTTATCATTTTTTTTATAAAAATTCATCAAAATTTTTAACCAAAACCCATAAAATTAATTATATTATTCAATATAATACAAATTTCATCAAATTCGAAACTCAAATCTTCAAATAAATTCATATTTCCATCTCTAATAACATCAAATAAAGAATGAAAATATGAGTTTATTTGAACATTTGAGTTACGAATTTGATAAAATTTTAATTATATTAAAGAATATAATTAATTTTATCGGTTTTGGTTGAAAATTTTGATGAATTTTTGTAAAAAAAAGGATAATATTGTTGACATTTTAAAACATAAAAGATCAAATTGTTACTTAAAATTAAAATAAAGGACCAAATCAGAAAAATAAAAATAAAAGATTAAAATGTTAACTGAAATTAAGTTAAGAGATCACGAGTACTATTTAGCGTAAGTTTTATTTACCACAACAATTCTAGTTTTGTGAGTGTATTGGAACTCAGCTAGTTGTGTATGACAAGAGAGTTTGTAATTTTTTCGAGCAAAATTTATAGTTAAGAAAATTTGCAGTTTTTTATGCAAAAATTTTGCGAGAGGACTTGTAATTTTCTAAAAATTACAAGTTGAGTAATAATATTTGTGTAGTGAAATTCTAAGATCAGGTATGAATTGTCAATCTACAATAAATTAATGAGTTGTTTTTTTTTAATTATTTTTTACTTTTTGTGTGGAGATTTTCTCAACAAATTTTCTTTCAATTCTATCATAAAGTGGATGTGGAAAGAACTCTCAGAGGCGGAACTTGATCGTTTGATAACTATAAGTTGGTTCAAGACATAATACAAGTTAGAATCTCACCATCTTTGATGAACCATGAGATGATATTGTAGGTGGAGTTATTATCGAAATGAATTGTAAGAGGGTTGTTGGTCTTATACCTTCTCATTTTAGAGTTGAGGTTTGTTAAGCAACAAATAAATTAAGTTGTTATGCACAATTAGTCTATAACTATTTTATTTGTTACCTCCTTGTATTGACCCATTAATTAGTAATGAAATGGTTTGATCGTTTATTGTTAAAAAAATGTAAAATACTCTAGCTCCTCATTTTGTTTATGAAACACATTGTTTTATTATGATTTTCGAAAAAAATAGTTTTTAAAATTATATTCAGATTTTATTAAGTTGAGTTGCGGATTAGGCCTTTATATTTAAGACGTTTTGTGGTATTATCTAAAATTGTGGAAGATAGACTATTAATCACTTTGTCTCAACTTTATCGAAATTCTACTACACTGTTTAAAATTACACTATCAAAATATGGTAGTTAAGGTCACTCGTAATATAGTACCGTAAAACTGCCGCACAAAAAGAAAAAGAGTTGAACTGATACTAAAAATAATACACCACTTAGCTCAAACTAAATGTGTTGTGGTCGATTTGAACGTGTTCTCTCTCATTTACAAAATTGAGTATTCTTTAAACACACTCCAAAGAATATATATCCACCTTATAAATACTACTAATATGTGATATCTTCTTGTGTGTGATTTCTTTATTTTTTAAGATTTAGTATTGTAAAATTTATATGTAGTTACATGTTAAAATTGATTTGAGATTAATAAAAAAAAAAAAGATATATATTTTGTTTATTGTATCACATCAAACCCTATCATTTTTCTTAGCGCATTTATAAGAAAAAATTACAAAACGTCAAAAACCTGTAAATAAAGAAAACAAAGATCTAGTTAAAATGGCATAAACTAATTTGCTAAGGGAATTTGATTATCTATCTTTTTTTTTTTACTTTGATGACTTTTAGTATATTTAAAAGAAAGATCGAAAAATAAAATTATTTAGATTAGTTAACGAGAAATAGAGAGAAAATTACGAAAGGTAGATTTGTGAAAATTATAAAATCCTTGTCTTTTTATTCCTAAGTAAACAAATGTTATATCAATTGTGTTATTAGAACACAACTTGTGTGTATATATATGGTGTATTAGTTTTTTTGCAACTTTTTATTTTCAAAAATATTTCTTTAAAAAAAAGTTTAAAAACACTTTTTAAATACACTATATAGATTTGTGTCATTAACCACTACAATAAATATATGTTATTAATCATTTTTTAAACATATATCTCATTAACGACTAAAATACACGATATTAACTATTTTAAAATATTTCTTTAACCACTAAATCGCAATAGTTTAAAGTGTTTAATTTTTTACATTTTAATGATTAATGAGATATATATTAAATAAATAATTAATAATTAATAAAATATTCAAATTAATTAATAATATAAATTTGTATATGTTTTAAAAAAATCTCAATAATAAAAATATTAAATTTTTTTTTTGATTTTTTTAAAAAATTTAAAAAAAAAACTATTCACCGTAAATAAATATGGTGAATAATATATTTGTGTCAAATATTATATTCACAATTTATTTAAATAACATTTTTCATGTTATATTTATATATATTAAAATGGATGATATGTCTCTTTCCGTGAAATGGATGATATAACTTTGGATCCCTTATCTTTAGCAACTTTAATAGGCTTAAAGGATAGGTGCGGTGAGGGAAAATGAGACAGAAACTGAGGGATGAGAGAGATAGAAGGACACACTCTAAAGTTGAATCTTTCAAGAGAAATACCAAATTATCCCATAAAAATAATAAGCTATCTAGAATAAAATATAAAAACAATTTTTTATTATATGAATCACCTTCCTCATTTATGAACATGGATATGTGTTTCTTACTGTTTTTTCACAAAATAATTATTAAAAAAATAGTTACTTTTTGAATTTTTTTTTATCTATTTATTACAATTTTTATAAAAATTGAAAAATATGAAAACAAGCTAAAAAAATTGTTTACAATGAAAATTTATTTTTAGATAGCTTCTCAAAAATATTTTTTATAATTGATTATTTTAATAAAAAAATAATGATTTTTACTATGACAAACAAATATAAAATAATTTATTTAAAAAAAATCTTTAAAATATAATTTTAAGTGAAATATAAAAATAACTTTCTCTAATTTATAACAAATGAGCCCTATAAATCTCACTTTTGCCTATTAACAGCTTGACACTTATATGTAATTGATTCTATTAAAGTAAGATTTAGAATAAGTTTTTCATTAATTTACATACACCATATAGTACGTGATATATATCATTACATATTATATTGAAAGCGTGTTCAAATGTATAAACCGATACGTATGATTACATTTAATATATTACTTGTAAATTTTCAAATTATAAATTATGTCGATGTGTTAGTCTTAAGTTTCCATCTAGTATTCGTGTGTGTATGTGCTTCACACGGATAAAGAAGTGCAAGGAAAATGAACGAACATACCACTATACTTAAGCAAGAGGCTATTAATTAGTGTTATGGGCTTTAAAAAGTAATTGTTTTTAATTAAGGTTGCTCCCCGGGCCTCTACCACTGTACTTAAGACATACACTACTAGAAATTAATGTTTTACCTGCGGATTTAAATTCAAAATCCGCAGGAAACACCATTACCTGCGGATTTACCGGTGGTAGTATTTCTCTACCTATAACTTTCGTGGATAATTATTTCATGAGGATTTCTAAAACCATAGGTACAGTACCTGCGGATTAATCCGCAGGAAAAATAAATAAAATCCGCAACTAACATTTAACAAACTTAAGGCATTTTCTTACGCATTTTCACGCGGAACAAATCTGCAATACTATTTCTGCAAATTTAATTCAAATGTATTTCTGCAGGTAATGTCACATTGATATCCGTAGGTAAATCCACATCAAAAGTGTTTTCGAAGAAAAATCCGCAGGAAATATGGTTCGGTTTTTTTTTTATCAATAATAAGAACTACAACAATAAGGATAATAAAGACATACATAGTGAGATGATAAAAAATGATAATGACAATGAAGTTAGTTTTTTTCTATTTTACAATATTTTAATATAAATGAAAAAAATTTCAAAGGAAGTTCCACCTTCCAGTTCATAACAATGAACCGAATTTCAATACAATAAGGTTCAAGACATATCTGATAGAATTTCAATATAATATAAAGAAGAGTGACAGAATTCAAGATAATAGTGTTTGAGAAATTGCAAATTCAATCACACTACTTCTAATGAGATAAAATTCACCCAAGTACTCTAACTGTGCACATTCTGATTCTGCTGTGTAAAAGAGTAAGAAAAAAAATTTGTAGTTTTGATTCTGCTGTGCACATTTTGATTCTGCTGTACACATTCTGATTCAGCCAAGTACCCTAACTGTGCGCAATTTACACTAACAAAAAAAATGTTATTTAACTATGCAATCTACTCATTAAAATGTTACTTAAGACACCAGGAATGCATTAATAGTAGTCTTCTTCATCAGAGTCTTCTTCATCATCCATCAATGCTTCAATAACTGCAACTTCTTCTTCCTGCAGAGAAGAAGACATGCTATCTGTCAAACTTTAATAATAATTACTGTTACATATCAGTTTGTTGATAAAAATTTGTTAGACTTCTATAACAATTAAACTAAAAAAATGTTAACTTGATGAATGAAGTCACATACCACCAAGGCATTAAATTCAGTCTCCTCGTCTATGGAGTCAATAACAGCAAGATCATCAAGTAAGTCCTGTCCAAAATGTTGTCATGGCAAATTAAGTCACAAGCACACTAATTATTGTATGTGTTTTGTATGTATAGACATTAGGAATTCTTATTTTGAATTTCTACTATAATTATATACAGGCAATAAAAGTTGAAACTGATAACATTATTGGAGCGCATGCCACGACCATACAATAATAAGGCAGCCAAATTCATAAGATAGGAACTAAGAAAGGAAATTGTGAACAAATTGTGCAGTGGATAAGTGATTGGCTAATTGACTACTTACATCATCAGCCATTTGAAACATCCCACTCTCATCCTACACAAAATAAAGAGCCAAATAATAACTATCATAATATATTGTTATCCTATTGTACAAATTTAGAACTAAAATAACTTTAACACTACATTCACACTGGTATTTACAGAGTGGGGTATTTAAGATTATATTGAATATTGCGACTGTTCTCCAATGGTGATAGCTGCTTGTAGCACATACATGACATTCACATATAGATACTAATAATAATTTGAGAAAATGAAACTAATTAAATGTAATTATTTGTGTCGGTATTGTGTTTGTGTCGAACACTAAACACACCTTTAACTTGAGATGGAGGTAGAGATGGTGGAGGTTGAGATTTGGTGCATTGAGGTTGAGCTTGAGCTTGAAGTGGTGGAGGGTGAGATTGCTTGGATTTGGGTTGTGATCGAGGTTGACCTTGAGGTTGCAGTGGTGGAGGGTGAGATTGAGTGGATTGAGGATGAGGTCGATATAGAAGTGGGGGTTGAGATAGTGGAGGATGAGATTGGGGTTGAGAATGGATGAATTGGTTGGATTGTGGGTGAAATAATGGTGTACCGGGTTGAGGTTGAAATAAGGATGGAATGAGTTGTGGCTGAGGTTGAAATAGAAGTGGAATGGGTAATGGTTGAGGTTGAGTGAGTTGAGGCTGAAATAAGGGTGGAGTGGGATGAGGTTGAGTAATGGAAGTTGAGTTTGAGGGGGGAATATTAACCTTTGCAACTCTATTCTTTGTTGACTTTTTAGTTTGCTTCATAATTCGGTACCTGACAAAACAAGGAATAAATCGTCAAGGAATTAAATTAACAAGCAAACCAGGATTTAAAAATAATACTGACAAAGATGAGAAAGGAAATTTTATATAGAACTAAAAGACTATAAGAAAATTAACAATAAAAGAAAAGTGAACGGATCTTACTTGATTGTTCTAAACTTTGAGCGGAGGTGGCTACTTGATGAAGATAAGAAATGCTTTCTGCCTCACATAAACTAAGCAGCTGCATAAAGAAAGTAGCGACAGTGTTATTCATTCATAATAGGCATAATTTTACAAATAGGAAGGGAAAAAAACTGCAAACAGCACAAAGTTCCCACCATCATGATAATAACAACTTTCAAATATTTGTAGTTTATAAAAGATGTCATGTCAGACACAGATATCTTAATCTATCTCTGATACTTGTGATAGGATTCCACAATGATTGGTTTTATCCAAATTGAACTCCCTTTTATCAGTAAAGGAAGAGATATAAGGAAGGACAAAATAACACAGTGAACATTTTCTTCAACGGTTAACATTGCATGCTAGTTTGTTAAAAAATAACAGAGACCTGAATGCTCAAGCGAACAAAGTTCTTTCCACCAGGGCTAACTTTAACAGTTATTCATTCATAATAGGAAGGAAAAAAAATACTGCAAACAGCACAAAGTTCCCACCATCATGAAAAACACACAGACTTACCCCGATGACAGAAGACTGTTTCTATCACTAGAATCTGTGAGCAACAGGTAACATGGCAGCAACCAAACAGTTGTGCCAATATTTACCCTCTAATTTGAACAAATTATGAATTAGGTAAAATTCAAAAAAAGCAGGCATATGTATCAGATTTTCCACACGACTCACAATGGATAGTATTTTGGCTTTCAGCCTAGAAATTCCAGCCACAATCCTAGTTGGAAAAGATGGTTGAATGTTTAACTTCAAGATAGATTGAGCAAGGAAAAAAATGTTTCCCTTTCCACACAGTTCCTGTAACCAAAAATAAAATAAGCATACAGTTCATATATGCAAGTATAGTGGGTAATCCATTGCATCAAGACGGTGAAGGCCTTGGTGATAGCTATTTGCGACGAAATGAGGGAGAAAGAAGAAGAGAGGTTGAGTTGCGGCGAGGGAGAAAGAAGAAGAGAGGTTGAGTTAGGGTTTCATTTGTAAACTAAGAATTAGGGTTTCATTTGAAACTTGAGTTTAGGGTTTAATAATAATAAGAAGTGTTAAAAATATAATTAAAGTGGCATTTGGAGGAAAAGCAAACACTCACAAATAAGAAAGGGAAACAGTGAAATGCAACAGGGAAGGCCCAGATTGTGGAATTGCATATAATTAGGTAATCATATTATACTCTAACACTAATTGCGATCTTCAAGATCTAACCACTTCACCTCCCCCTATTTATATCATATCATCATCCAAAAAAAAATTGTATATATTATCCTAAGAAAATAAATATAATAATTAGTCATTAAAAATTAAATAATATTTACAGCGAGGCGTCTTTATAGCTAAAAAATAATAATTTAGATCTAAATTGGAAAATATTTATAAATGAAATTAGTAATTTAAAGAAAAATATATATAAAAGAAAAAATTGGGGAATGAGTGAATGAATAGAGTGAAATTGAAGATTGTACTTGTGATTTAGTCGATTGAAATAAAGAAACAGAGCATTGAACGATTGAGTGGAAAAGAGCGAAGAGTAAAATGAACTTACCGGAGAAAAAATAAATAAATAAATAAATATTAATAAATAAATGGAAGATGTTGTGTTTGGTGGTGGAAGAATGCCATCACCTTTTCCCACTTTAATTACCTTCTCTTTAAAACACAATAAGATATAATTTGTTGATAGAATTTGTTTTTTCTTCTAAAAAATTGAATAACTTTAATGTATAATTTTCTTTTATTTTATTATAAATAAATATAATAAATTTATATTTAGAGACTTTTATAGTAAATTTAAAAATTAATATGTTTTTATACTATTAAACTAAATCATTAATAGTTAAATAACATATCATTTAATTTAGTTTGAATATATTTTAGATTTAATATCCTCATATTTTTAAATATTATCTGTTGATTCTATTTTAAAATAACATTTTTTGTAATAATTTAAATTAAAAATAAAATTTTTAATTATGAAAATAATTTATTTAATTACCGAGTTCAAAATTGAATAAATAAATTTATCAAAACTCTTAAGTTAGTTAATTTAATAGATACTATAATAAAAAATTTAAAAATTATATAATCTTACAAGCGTCGCAGAGTGAACATCAACATTCAAACCGTCTTCGCTCCTGAATTTTAATTTCAAGAAAAACCCACATCATACAATCAAAGTAGATTTTTTCCGCCAAATCAAAACGGTTTGGGTGGATATTGTTGTGCAAATTATATTGTCATCTCTAACTATAAAACTTGTATTACTTTTTTAATTTGTTTAAAAAAAATCTAATTTATTTATATAAAAATAAAAATTATTTTATTTAAATAAAAATAAAGTATTTACCTGCGGAATTTGCTGCGGAATGTTACCGCGCAAAATCCTAAGGAAAGAAGGTGAAGTTTGCTGCGGACACGTGACCGCATGTAAAACCGCAGAAAACGAAAACTTTACCTGCTGTTTAACCTGCGGAATCTGATACCGCAGAAATATTCCTAAACTAAATCTGAACCGCAGGAAAATCCATATGAAAAACACTAATTTCTAGTAGTGATATTATTTGAATGGTTGTAGTATGATCCATTATAATTATTGAGAAATAGTCATTTTTATGGATTTTTTATGGAGGGGATGTAGACTATGTCCTATGGAAGAAATTGTAGAAAAAGTTCAGCGGATAAATCTGAAATCAAATGTGGAGGATAAATGAATTTGGTCTAGAAATTACTTTTTCTTAAGCCAAAGAAATGAGTTTTTTTTTATTAAACTTTTTAAAACACTTTAGGTTCGAAAATTTATATGTTAAAATGTACTACTTTTTTAGATCTTTAGGTCGCATGTCCGCCTTGCGACGATCTGAAGAATGATTTTTTTTTCTCGAGTAGGATATCGCATATATGATATGCGATCATATATAACCTTTTAATGACTGAAACGTGTTTATTATAACAAGTATTTACTTATACTTAACTTGTATTATTACAAGTTATGTTTATGACTTGGTTAATACTTAAACAGACACATTTCAGTCATATACAAGTTAATTTTGTAATAATACAAGTTAAATACAATAGACACATTTTAGTGATAAACATAACTAAGTTGAGACAAATTAGTCCTTAAACTAAATTAAATATATGTCATCAAACGTGAAGGTATTTATTCCTACTAATTGTAACACTCAAATTAGTTTTTTACGTTAACAACTCAGATTTGTCCGCAAAAAGGAGTTACCACCAATTATATTTGTTAAATGAAAAATTAATTAAAACTCTAAAATGAAGATCTTGAATAAAAAATTTGAATTCGGAAGTCAATTATGAGTGGGGAAAGTATTACCACCCTACGTCATATATTAAAACGGTTACTCTATAATTATCGTATAAAAAATATTTATTTATTTAATTATTTATATCACCCCAAAAAGAATAACCAAAAAATAAAATATATTATTTTGGTTTGGCAAGGAAAAGATCTTGCTTCTACGTATCCTCAGATGCAATTGAAAAATCAAAACACATGTAGTTCTTGGTATAAAATATTTGTGTGTTGTTCAATTTTAATTTTTTTTTATTTGTTTGACGGTCATGAGAGACTAATACAAAACGACACATTGAAAAACAACTAGGTGGTCCAACAATGGGCGAGTTCGATACGGAAAAAAAGATAACAATATGTTGTTTTCATTTTTATCCTTTTAATTTATCTTATTTTTATAAGTATTTTTAAGTTTACATGAATGAGTAGAACCATAAATGAGTGTCTATGTGAGATTTGCGATTTTTTCACATAATTCTTATTGTTGAAGAATGTGTTTTCTCAATTCAATATTTTATTTTATATTTAGAATATGAAAATGCATTTTGTTTAAATTATAACATCAAATATACAAAACAAAAAACGTGATAGTATTATAAAAAATATTACAAATAGTCTTGGTATATGAACGAAGTTAACATGCAGACAATAAATAAAAAATGCATTATATTAGTTTGTTTCAAAGAAACGAAATTACATTTGCGAGATTCTTTTGTCTCCTCCTTTATCTCCATCTCGAATTTTTCTCTTTTTCTTTTTTGAAACAAATGATTATTGAGAAGGTTGTATAAAAATGACGCAATAGAGAACTAATAGTGGCTTTTTGGTGGACGAATTTAAACACCTAAAATCGGTCCATATTTTTTAATCCCTTTTCATTCTAAAAGTCTCGTAACACTCTTATTTGGATTAATAAATTAGAGTTAAGTAATAAATATCTAACCATTATGACTAATTAAGTTGAATCCCTCAAGTTTTATTTTATTTTAAAAACTTTTTTCAAATTCCAAATAATCATATTAAATAGCAATCATTCATATTTAATTTACTCCAAAAAATCTCATATTTATTAATTTTATATTTAATTTCGTTTTATTTTTTTAATAAATAAAAATAAAAAGTTTTGAATTAATTTTTTTATTAACACCTCTGAAACATATATTTTTTTCATTAACAAGCAAATATCATACCAAAAATTAAATAAAAATTATATATTGAAATAAAAAAAATAAAAAATTAGGGTAAAAAGTTAAAAATACCATTTTTAGTAATTTTTTTTTAATATTAAAAAAATGCAAACAAAATTAGGCGTCGAGAACGACCAGACTAGACGGAGAATAAAATATATTGAATAAAAAAACTCCTCATTTTGCTAACATTGTCCACGTTCTCTTTCTCTTTGTCACCCCTTTTTTTCAATTTCTTCTTCACCCTAACCATTCCATTTCCATTTACCTCTTAATCCTAACTTATTATTTTGCACAAAACAAAATACAGTTAGAGTTAAATATTACAAGATCTTATTTAGTCCCTAACATGTATATAATACTAATCTTTACCCAAGGTCCCTTATAAAATAAGAAAAAGCTCATTTTAGTCCATCTGGATCAACATTCAATAGTAAAAACACAATTAGTTTGGAAGAACATTAGCGAGAGGAACAACTTCTTTGCAAAATAGAATCAAAATAAAATATTACCATAAAATAGGAACACCCAAATAAACGTCTATTGTAATTTAATGTAGTTTGAATTAGATTGACGTTCAGTTAATCCAATTTACAATTGAATTTCTTTTTGACAGAAATTGAATTTTTTTAATTAACTATAATATTAGAAAGTCGTAGTAATGTAATACTTGATGAAAAATATAAAATATAATTTACTAAATCCTGACATTACATAATAAAATGATCTATTATATTTAAAATATATGAAATGAACAAAAATATATGACAGAGAATTTTTTTTTCAAAAAATAAATGACAATGAAAACAAAAAAGATCAAATATGATGTACACAAGTTCAATTTATTTAATCCATTGACTAAAAAAAGGATTGCATATAGTCCATTCATTTAAATTTTTGAAAAATGTGTTTTATGGTTTTTTTTTTAAATGGTTAGTATTGGTAATTCACATTTCCTTTTTCTAACATCATTGTACCTCCTTAAATATATCATAAGCTAAATAGCACCCGTGGTCCCTTAACTTAATTTTTGGTAACGATTTGGTCCTTTATGTTTTTTTTTCCCATTTTGGTCCTTTATATTTTTAAATAATTTCAGTCTCAACCTTTAAGTGGGATTCCGTTACAAAAAAAGTTAAAAAGTTAACCCCCCGTTTCCTTTTCCTTGGGTTTTCTCTCAGGTTTATGTTTCTTTTGTTTGGTTTAGGGTTACCTTTCTTCTCTCATTCACTTTCTCCCTTCATCTCCTTTCTTCTCTTCTCCCGTGTCATCTCTTTCCTTCATCGTCTTCTCCCTTCTCATCTCCATTCCATAGAAAATCATATTCATGGTTCACAAAACTCTAAATCTATGGCTGCCTCTTTCACAAATGGGTCAAAGTCAACCTCGTACAACTCAACATCCTACAACTATGGTTCTTTTGATTCCAATGGAATTCGTGAGCTGCCAAATTGTGCTTGTGGTCTGAAACTTGTAATTCGCACAGTGACAAAATGGGGTCCGAACAGAGGAAGAAAATTTTGGGGTTGTAGGAATTTTGTGGTAAGCATAAATACCTTTGGGATTTAGGGTTTTATGATTTAGGGTTTTTAGATTTGGTTCAGATGAAAAAAAAATTATTCGATTATTGCTGAAAATTTTTTATTGATGTTGTCTTTATTCATCAATTGTAGAGTTATGACATTGAATGTAGATGCAATTACTTTGTTTGGGATTCAGACTACAGGCTTCAAGCACAACAGAGAAATCAACAACAGATACATACACAATGTTTAGAGTGTCCTCAAAAGGAGTTGGAGATTATGACTCTTAGGAATGTCATTTTGAAGATGCATGGAGATCACAAGTCAACCATTATTAAGATGAAGTTGCTGCAATTTTTAATCGTTTTGTTTGGTGTAACATGTGTTGTTTTATCGTTTATCTTAGCTCTGAAATGAGGTTACTGTATTTGATGTAATTTTCTTGATGTTGATGTAGTAGATTTGTTGTAAGTATGTAGTTATGATTGAGTTTGTTGTATGACATTTGGAACATATTAATGTATTTTGCTTTTGCATCAATTGTGGCTCCAATGATGTTGGTTGTTATTTCTTTAATTATTACTGTTAATTACTGTCAATTATGAATGAATTATTTTTTATTTGTCTACATGTGTATTGTTAATTAAAATGCAAAATCAGAATGCATAATCAGAATGAATCATAATGCAGAATCGATCTGCATGTGTATTGTCTGCAAGTGCATAATTCATTCATAAAGAATGTTGTTCCTGATTCATTCAAAATTGTTCTTGATCCAATTGATGTTTCTGCATAATTACTTATTGGTTCATTCATAACTCAGAATTCATTATTGTTCTTGATTCATTCATATGTGATATGTGTCCGAATTGATGTAACTCATAATTCATTATGTGTTCCTGATTCACTATTTGTGTTTCCAATGAACCAATTCTTTTTTAAACATCCAATGAGCTAATTCATTAGTCATGAATTTTGGTGTTCATCTTCTGATATTTATCTTCTGGTGGCCATCTTCTGGTGTTCATCTTCTGTTGTTTATCCTCTGATTTTCATCTTAAGTCTGGACAAATAATATTTTAGTCTGGACATTTTACCTTCTGAGTTGGATCAGGTTTGGATCAAATCTGGACATCATTTCTTCTGGTCTGGACTTAGTTTCATACCCTGAACCATGCTATCTTCTGGTCAGAATAACTTCTGTAATAAGTCTGACTTATGGTATCTTCTGGTCTAGAACAACTCTCCTTCTGGGATGCTTCCTTCTGGTCTGGTTCAGGTCTCCTTCTAACTTTTATTCCTTCTGATATGAGCCAGGAAAGATATCCTCTGGTGGTGTTTTGACATCCTGGTGTATCCTACGGTAATTCCAGGATGCATCCTCTGGTACATTCTGGATGCATTTTCTGGTGTCTTCTGAAGGTGTATCCTCTGGTATGTTTTTATCCTCTGGTAACTCATCTTCTGCCTCTGATAACTTTATCTTCTGGTGGCATTTAATGTAATAGTTCAAGGGTTTCTGCCTTTGATCTTCATTTCTTCTGGTGTCTTCTGGAGGTGTATCCTCTAGTGTGTTTTTATCCTCTGGTAACTCATCTTCTGCATCTGAGGATTTCATCTTCTGCCTCTGATAACTTCATCTTCTGGTGGCATTTAATGTAATAATTCAAGGGTTTCTGCCTTTGATCTTCATTTCTTCTGGTGTCTTCTGGAGGCGTATCCTCTGGTAACTCATCTTCTGCCTCTTATGATTTCATCTTCTGCCTCTTATGATTTCATCTTCTGCCTCTGATAACTTCATCTTCTGGTCGCATTTAATGTAATAATTCAAGGGTTTCTGCCTTTGATCTTCATTTCTTCTGATAACTTCATCTTCTGCCTCTGATCTTCATTTCTTGATATTTATCCTTTGATGTTTATCTTCTGGTTTTTATATTTATAGTTTTCTGCTTCTGGGTTTCTGCTACTGGTGTTCTGCTTCTGGTATTATGCCTCTGGGTTTCTGCTTCTGGTGTTCTGCTTCTGGTTTTTATATTCTAGTTTTCTGCTTCTGGTGTTCTGCTTTTGGTTTTTATATTCTAGTGTTCTGCTTCTGGTTTTTATATTCTAGTGTTCTGCTTCTGGTTTTTATATTCTAGTGTTCTGCTTCTGGTTTTTATATTCTAGTGATATGCTTCTGGTGTTCTTGAATCTTTGAATTTTAATCTTGTTCCTGTTTCTTTCTACAATACTTAAATGCACGCATTCATATAATTTTAATTCTGTTTCTTTATCAATACATAATTCATTTGACAAACTTGCTCCATTCCATTCAAAACAATGTAAACATGTTTCAGTTGGTACAAAAGACAACAAATGGCCTAAAACAGAATGGCAAAGTTGTTCCCAATAACCAAAAAGTGTTTGAACTTTGTCCTAAAACATAATGACAAACTAGAACATTGTTAACCAGAATGACAAATATGTAAACAGAATTATTTCCTCCATGTTTTCAACTTTGGCCTAAAAGTTTTGGACTGAGCTTGTGCAGGCTGGGACTGTGCTTGTGCAGACATGGGCTGAACTTGTGCAGGTTGGGAATGAACTTATGTAGGCTGGGACTGAGCTTGTGCAGGCTGTGAAGGGGCTTGTGTGGGTTGTTTTTTTTTTGTCTTCCTCTGGGTTTGATAGGTCGTGTTTGAGCTTGGGCAGCTTGATTTTGGGCCTGGGCAAATTGAGTTTGGCTTGGACATGATGCCTTGTTATGACCAATTTGTTTACACTTGGTGCACTTATTTGGCATCCCTTTCCTACGAAGCGTTGTTGAGTCCTTAATTTTTTCATCGCCATCTTTGTTCCTTGACCTTTTGGGTCTTCCTGGAAGCCTTCTTGATGGTGGTGGTAACACATCAGGATATGGAGTTTGAGGCCATACATTCTGTCCATTTGTTGGGTAAATAACAGGTATGTAACAAGCCGCATATGTCTCTCGCCTATAGTATGCTGGAATCAATTCTTTTGGATCTTGATTGAGGAAATTGCAGCAACAAACTACATGGCAGCATGGAATTCCAGTAAGCATGCACTTCCTGCATGAACATTCTTTATTTTCCAGTGATACCACAAACTTGTCTCCTGTGTGGTTGATGTTACTAACTCCGAATATGTTTTCATCAGCATACCTTGTTCAACAAACATATAACACATAATTCAGAATAACATAATATATAGTCAAAACAGAACATATATAACCAGAATATTAATCAAATCAGAATGACATAATATATAGTCAAAGTCATTTTCCAAATACTTTTTCTCACCATACACCTCATACCATATACTAATAATTTCAGAATACCCCATTTGTTTAACCAAATCATAAATCTCAAAGTAACTCCACCTGTCAGCATCACATTTCCAATTTGACACTTCACCTTCGTACCTTTCCATTGTGTCATCCAAAAAATACCCTCAATGGTGGATATCAACAAAAAACACATCCATTCTGCTTTTTATACATTGAAAAGACAAAAAAACTCATTAATAGAAAACTATAATCACATGGTAGGGACCATAAAACTGGTCCCATAATCTTAAAAAAAGAGGAACGAATATTTAAGTGTGGACCACAAACCCTATATCCCAATAAACAAAATATGCAGTAATCAACTCATTCACAAATCAAACACATGCAAATAATAAATACCATATGGAACCCACTAAACCCTAAACCCTAAAAAAAGAGGGAATCATTAAATATCAGAATCAATAAAAAACATACCTTTCCTCTTCGTTCAATGTTGATTTCGATAGTGTTTTCTATGATTTCGTGTTTCGGTTTTCCAGGGAGAAGAGAAGAAAGGAGATGAAGGGAGAAAGTGAATGGGAGAAGAAAGGTAACCCTAAACCAAACAAAAGAAACATAAACTTGAGAGAAAACCCAGGGAAAAGGAAACGGGGGGTTAACTTTTTAACTTTTTTTGTAACAGAATCCCACTTAAAAGTTGAAGCTGAAATTATTTAAAAACATAAAGGACCAAAATGGGAAAAAAACATAAAGGACCAAATCGTTATCAAAAATTAAGTTAAGGGACCACGGGTGCTATTTAACCTATATCATAAAATCCAAAACAAACTAAATACAAAATACAAATTGTTTTTCTTTAATGGAGGTTTAGGTGAAGAAGCTGCAACGAGAGGTCCCTTAAGAGATTTGGAGTTTCTACGGTTGACGATAGAAGTCTCTTTATACTTAAAAATAAATGACTTGTTGGTTGAGATCAGACAAATAGTCGAATTTAGGTGTTGCGGTCTAAAATTTTAAGTGTTTTTCGAATTTAATAAAGTTGCCACTAAAATTCATTTTAAAATAGGAAAAATATTGAAAAACCCTTAAAAATAGAAAGAAAAAAAAAACATTTTTAAACCAAATTTTGAATTTGAGAGTCGATTATGCGTAGGGAAGATGTTAGTACCATATTACATCCGTTAAAGATTCGATTAACTTTAATTAATTATGCAAAATTAATATTAACTTAAATATATCAATTTCTCCTTATTATTAAATATGAATAGCAACTGTTTTTTTAACGTGATTTTGAAATAAATGTGTGCTTAAGAAAGAGAGGGAAAAAAAGGAACTTTTATTAATATGTTTGACAAAAATGTGATCTTATTCCTACGTATCTCCTGGTGCAATAGAAAAATCAAAGCTACGTAGTTCTTGGATAGAAAATGCGGATGTGTTGATTGCTTTTAATAACGACGTGTTTTGTTGTTGATAAAATAAAAAAAATAAAATAAAAAGAACCGTTTTTTTACGAACAAAAAAAGTTTATTTTTTATGAATAATTATTTTAAAATGCGAGTTTGAAGACTATCAAGCTGTAGAACTCGTGTCTCAAAAACTCAAGGAATAAAAAGATGTCACATCTAATTTAATTCATTCAATAATATTTTATATTATTTTAGTTTAAAATTGAGTTTTAAAATTACCAAATGGTACAACTCAAAGATTAAATAGATGTCACATCTAATTAATCAAATTTAAAAGTTAATTTTAGCTTAATTTATTTATAAAAATGACTTTTAGAACTATCAAGTTGTATTACTTGTGTTTTTACAACTTATAGATTAAAATGATGACACATCTAATTACCTTTTAATAAAAGATTTCTTTATATTTTTTAGAAGATTTAATATTTGTTAGAAACATATTAAATTTAATATATATATATATAATTGAACTAGTTTAAAAAATAAAAAAAATGCTAAAAACATAAGCTAAAGAAAAACAAACAAGCTTAAAGTTTAAAAACTGATTTTAATATATAATAATAAAAAATAAAACAAAAAAAAATTGAGAGAATACTAATTAATATATATATATATATATATATATATATATATATATAGTTACTAAGTGTGAAGGCAAGAACAACGGTGCTGCTAAAATGAGGAGAAGAACAAAACGCATAAAAAAGAGAAAAAATAGGGGGAGAGAAACAAAACGCTAGGAGAGAAAAAAAAACAGGGGGAGAGAAACAAAACGCTAGGAGAGAAAAAAAAGATTTAGAGGGAGAAGGAGACCGAGAGGGAGGGGAAGAAATTAAGAGGCCTAACACATAGAGACCAAAAAGTATGGTGAGTGTTCCGGCGATGACGACAAAGTCAAAAATATAAGTTTTTAGTCTTATTTTTTTAATTTTTTATTTGTTTATACTCTAACGGATCAAAACATTACATTTGAACATTACATTTGGATAACAAATAAAGTGATTATAACATAAAGGTAAAAGAAACACTTTAACCCTTCTTCTCTTTTTAAAGTGTTTTTGTTCGTATTAGATTTCCCACAAAAAATAGTTCCTTTTTTAACTGATTTTCGGTTTCAACTTATAGGTTAAAGTGGTGAATCTTTCTGTTCATAAGATAAAATTTAATTTTGGATTTTGTATTGTTTTGTAGAAAATATTAAACATCAGATTTTGAGTGCACAAGTGGTACAAATAGTAACTTTATTAAGCTAAAAAAGAATAAATAAATAAATAAAATGAAGCAAGGAACTCGTTTGTAATAGGGATGCTAGCAAGGCAAGCAAGACAAAGGAAGACACATAGTGAAACAACATAAAGGAACGTGCTCTAATACACAACTCTTTCTTTCTTTTATATTATTTTATTTTTGTTGCTAAATAAGAACACATATTTAAACTATGCCCTCAAAATTGGGTTAGATAGGTAAAAATGATGACTTTTTAGATTTTACAATAATTGTAAAATATTTATTAAATATATTATTACTATTTTTTTTAGTTATTTTTAATTAATCGGACAAAATTGAGATACTACATTAAAATTAGGCAAAGTCCTTTTAGTCGAAATAAGACCAAGAAAATGAAAAACATCCGAATATGAATCTTACCTAAGAATAGTCTTCGAGTTTAATAACCATACACTATCGATGATATACAGTTAGAGAAGTGTGAAGTAATGAATTATCCATATATTATTTTTGAAGGCGAAACCTATAAAGAGATTCCTCAAGGAATGATGATGTGGCAACATTTATTCCACTGTGGATAATTCGACCCGAAAAGCGGATGACAGTCTAATTGCCGATAAGCAGTTATGATCGATTGGGGCGAATTCAGTATTGAGGCCTAAGTTCGACATCCAAAGGCGTGAGAAGTACATCACTTGTTGGATTGGGTTGAAGCTCAAATGGCTTCACTTGGGGGGCCTTAGCCCGACCCTCAACACTACATGTTACGAAAGGGCTGTTATCCAAAAAACACGAACCCATGTGCCCTACCTGTGCAATTGCCTCATAGGTCGCAACTTATGGTTTTTAATAAAAGGCTAAAATACACATTTGGTGATTTCATTTTATCAAATCCGCATTTTTTATCCTCTGACTTTTTTTCCACAATATGGTTCCTCTAATTTTTTGTCAGTAATTTTGATTCCCTATTTTTAAAATTATTGAGATTTAGTCATCTTAATTTGAATCACAATTTAGTGATGTGACAATAATTTAAGTAATTTCTATATGATTATGTGAAAAATCAAAGTGACGAGGAATTATATTTAATTTTCAATTAAATAATATTATTTTACTAATTTTTTAAAATAAAATTCCAAAAATTTAAAAAAATCTAAATTACTTTTTTTTTTGTTTTACAAAATTCTCGTTATTCAAGAAAAAAATTAATTATTTAAATTGTTTGAAAAATTCCTTAAAATAATTTTTTTCAGAAATTTTTTATTTAAAAAAATGCCATTTTCGGAAAATATGAAAGGAATTTTTTTTAATCATTTATGACTGAAATTTTTTTCATAAATTTTTAAAAACAAAAAAAAATAATTTTTATTTCATACGTTTTTAAAGAAAATTTAGTTTAGAATTATTTATGATTCTAGAATTTTTTTTATCGAAATATCTAAAACAAAATAATTACTTTTATAAATTTTTAGAGTTTTTAAAATAAAAATAAGAAATATATTTTAGTGGTATTATTTAATTTAATTTATACATCACTTAAATAATTGTCACATCACTAAATTACAATTTATATTAATAATAAAAATAAATATTAATAATTTTTGAAAATAAAAAAAATCAAAATTTTAAGACATTTTTATATAACTTTATACATAAAAAAAATGAGAAAAATATAATAAATACAAATAAAAATAAATAATTAGACTATCAACTTTATATAATCATGAGTGTTTCTGGTTCTTATTTGCCTCTGATTCTTGTTCAGGCGTTCACTCTTTTCTAAAACAAAAAAAAAGATACATAATCGACTGAAAAGAAATTGAAAGGAAATGGATTTATGACAATAAAAATCAGCATAATGGTGACCATTTGAATGAAAAGAAACCGAAAACAAAGTGATGAATAGTAATAAAAATCAGCATAATGGTGACCATTTGAATAAAAAGAAACCGAAAACAAATTGATGAATAGTAATAAAAATCAGCATAATGGTGACCATTTGAATAAAAAGAAACCGAAAACAAATTGATGACTAGTAATTGGTAATCAATCCACAATTATTTCTTTGTCTTTTGTAACCTTCAACCTGAAAGTCTATAAATAGTCTACACCATGAGTAGAAGAGAGGGAGCACGATGGAGAGTAAAAAAAAAAAAACAGAGAGAATAAGAGGCAAAAATAGGGAGGAGTAGACAATTAAAACTTTGATAAAGTCAGTCTAACAACAACACAATTGAGCAGGTGTCAATGTTCTTATCCTCCTCTTATTTTCTTTTTATTATTGCTTCAATTTAATAAAATAAAAACGCAATTTAGTTTTTTTAAATTTTCATTTTTTTAATCTATTGTACATGTTCCTAAAATTGTTATGCAACACATATACTAAAAAAAAAATATAAATAATTTATGCTTATAAACCAATCACCAAGTAAAACAAACTTCAACCCATTGTATCATAACACAAAATTCACATACGGTTTATCAAAATAAAAAAACAATCATAACAACGAATAAATAGTTTTTATTTATTTTATTTTTAGAATTAACAGTCGCCGCCGCCGGATGAAATTCATCCTCGCTCGCCGCGCCACATCACTTAATGGCCTTTATACCGTGACAGATCCGACAACGCATAAGCAAATCCTTTAATAGGCTGTTTCACTGTCGTGTCCATCCGTTTCGTGCATAAATCACCGCATTAGCGTTGTTTACTATATAAAAAATCAATTGTTCTTTATTTAAAAAAACCAAAAAAATACAAAAATTAAAATATACAATTTATGAACAAACATCTCACATTTTTTTGTTATTATTATTATTATTATTATCACTATTATCATTATTACATTTTTACTTCTAGATACATATATAATAATAACTATAATAAAACAATAGTCAAATAGAGTAATAATAAAATCGGATAACACATAAATATTTTCTACTAAAGAACTACGTGTGTTTTGATTTCCCTATTGTACTTGGGGATAGGTAGGAGCAAGGTTTTTTCCTTGTCAAACCAAATTATAAAAAAATATTTTTCTTTCTTTTATTAACGTAAATAATTTATTTTCCTTTTTATTATTCTTTTAGGGGGTAAAATAAATAATTAAGTAAATAAATAATTTATATACAATTAATTATAGGATAACCGTTTTAACGGACGATGTAGGTAATATTACTTTCTCTACTCGTAATGTAATATGGACTCCCGAATCCATTTTTTGGTTCAAAAACTTTATTTTAAGTTTTATCTAATTTTTCCTTTTTAAAAAAAATTATAAAATAAAATTGGTGACGACTCATTTTTCGCGGACAACTGAATGCAACACCCACTACCAATATATTCAATTAGCTAGTTTTGCAAATATCGGACCGTATAATAACAAGTATTGATCATATAGAAGGTCTTTGTAATATTGTTTTCCATACTTATTGCATTTTTTGTTGTATCATTAAAAATTCAGAACTTCTATCAAAGTAATATTGTTTTCCATAGTTTTTTTACCCATTCTGTTTTTATTGTTGGTACTAACATTAATCTTTACCTCTAGTATATATACTAACTACTAATATTTGTTTTAAAAAATATACTATGTGTAAATTTTGTCAAACCTTTGTATTTAAGAAATAAAACATTAATTATTGTTGAATTCAAAATATTACTTTCTTTATTTTTTGACAAAATAAATCCAAGACTCCTAATTTTCCAAATCCTTGCCATCAAAATTTTACTTTTATCTATTTTTATTGATTGATTTCAGATTCTAACCTGCAGGGCTGTGCTATTTATTTATTTTTTGCACTATTAATATATGGGTATATTCTTTTTGAAAGATAATATATAGATATCTAAGTAGGTATGGTTTTAATGATTATTATTTACAATTAATAAAAAATAATGTTTATTTTAAGATTCCTTCTTGTAATTTTTTTACAAAATTGTAAATAGCTTATAAGGGTTATAATTTTATTATGAATTTATCTACCATAAAAATATTATAAATTTAACATTTTAATATGTATAAATATTTGCATTCCTAATTTTGTATCTATTCAAAATAGTTTTTATCAATAAAAAATGCCTTCTATTAAGGTATGCTTCCCTTTTATTAGAGTTTCTATTTGTGTCCATTTTTGTCAAAAATAGCTCATATTCATGCATATATTTTAGGGAATATTCATGCATATTTTCTACTCCTTTTTTCTATAATAAAATAAAATATCATTTGTTAAATTAGTCTTTTGTACTTAGAAAAAGAAAATATCTTCCTTTATCTAATTGAACTTGACAATCTGATTTGTGTGCTTCTTTCTAGTTTTTTATACAATAAATTGAATAATTTATATTCTTCGTAGATATTTATTTTATTTTATTTTTCTTTGGTATTATATAAATGTGTCATTTAAATTGTAAACAAAATAATTTTATTTATGTATAAATTATAAATATTTATTTTGTATTGTTTTATATTTATTAATGACAAATTTTTGTGTTGTGATTTTGTATGCGACAACGAAAATATTTGTCTTATTATTTTTTAATATTTATTAATTCTAAATATATATCCCGTATTTTATGTATCAATAAACAATATTTGTCCAGTAATTTTTATATGCATATCACTTATATATAAATATTTGCATCTTTTTATTTCTGCATCTTTTTAATATTTATTAATGATAAATATTTATTCTGCATTTTTTTATGTATCAATAGTAAATATTTGTTCTATGATTTTGAAGCATGCATATTTTGTACTTCATTTTTTCTTTACGAAAATAAAATATCATTTGTTAAATTAAATAATTTATATTATACTTTTTTATACAATAAATTGAATAATTTATATTTTGTATAGATATTTATTTCAATTATTTTTTTTGTATTTAAGAAAATAAGTGATTTTATATGTAACGAGTTTTTGTTGTAAAAAAAACAAAAAGTATGCGCCAACGACGTGAATGTAAAAAAACTTTATGTTGTAATTCAACCATATTTTATTATATAGATGCTGATTGAAATGTTTGTTGGAATCTTTATATAAAAAGTAAATTGTGTAAACTAAAGAAATATATTATTACTGCATTTTTATTAAGAGTGTGATTGAACAAGAGAAGTTTTTTAGGAGATGTAATTTTTTAAGGGAATTTAAATCTACAAATTATCTTGTATCCGTTCGGTGAATTTTCAAAGTGTTTGTGCAATATTTTGGTAAAACTAAATTTTGGAGAATTACAAATACCATAAAATCTAATAATTTTAAATTCTCTTTTTACTTTATAGTATATAAATATGAAATAGTCTTTATAAATTTTGCAAGTTTACAATTTTGATCTTATATGTTTCAAAATTTGCATATTCGTCTCTATATTTTTTTAAATATAAATTGGTCCATAAATATTTTCAAATTTTACAAATTGATCCCTAAAAATTGCAAAATAGTCCTCACCTTTCAGAAAATTTTCTTTTTGACCCAAATATACTTCTCATTTTTACCCCCAAAACTTTGAAATTTATAAAAATAGTTCAATATTACAAGAACAATTCTTTTATCCAAACAACAAAATTTAAAAATGAAAAAAATTAAATTAAATTATTTGAATTGTCTAAAATTTTAATTTTTTTAGAATTTTTAATTACTATATTCAAACGCACTTTAAGCTCTTGTAATTTTGAAATCTTTATGTTTAATCATTTTTTTGTTAATTAAATAATTGTCTATGTTTTCAAAATTTTAAAATTTTATCAAGACTAAAAACTCATTTAATTATAAAAATGAATATTTTCCAATAAATATTGTTAATTATATCTGTATTTTTTCTTGCGGGTATTCTGTCATGCAATGGATCCTTGTTTTTTTTTAGAATGCATTGTGAAATAAAAAAAAAAGGAACTTTTGTCAATAATGGAAAAAAAAAAAAATAGGTACAC